>JAJONZ010005011.1:0-53266 GCA_029582445.1 Solanum paucissectum
AGCAGCCAATACATGTTCATCTGGAAAAGCATCATTAATTTCAGCCCCATCACCAAGCTTTAGCATAGCCTCTTCCTCTAATCTGGACAAGTGATCGGTAACTTGATTTTTGGTCCCCTTTCTATCTTTTACCACAAAATCAAACTCTTGCAGCAATAATACCCATCTAATCAACCTCGGCTTTGCATCCTTCTTTGCTATCAAATATCTCAATGCAGAATGGTCAGTATGCACTATGACCTTGGTACCAAACAAGTAGGATCAAAATTTCTTAAATGCAGAAACCACCGCAAGAAGCTCTCGTTCAGTCACAGTATAATTCTTCTGGGCCATATTTAGAGCCTTGCTAGCATAGTAAATAGGGTGGAGAATTTTTTCTAGCCTCTGTCCCAATACCACACCAAGCGCCACGCCACTGGCATCACACATTACCTCAAACGGTTGTCCCCAATCCGGTGAAATAATGATAGGTGCAGTAACTAACTTATCCTTTAACTCTCCAAATGCTCTAAGACAAGCATCATCAAAATAGAACTTACACTCCTTCTCGAGCAGTTTGCACAAAGGATGTGCAATTTTTGAGAAATGTTTGATGAATCTCCTATAAAAACATGCATGCCCAACAAAACTCCTAACACCTTTTACAGAGATAGGTGGGGGAAGTTTTTCTATTACTTCAACTTTTTCTTTATCTACCTCAATGCCCTTCTCAGAAATTTGATGACCTAGAACTATCCCTTCTTTCACCATAAAGTGGCACTTCTCCCAATTCAGCACCAGATTGCAATCTTCACACCTTTTAAGTACCTCAGCCAAATGATTCAGACATCGATCAAAAGAGTCACCTACCACAGAGAAATCATCCATAAATACCTCAATAGTGTCCTCCACTATATTAGAGAATATCGACATCATACAACGCTGGAAGGTCGCTGGAGCATTGCACAACCCAAAGGGCAACTGTTTAAAGGCGAAAGTCCCATAAGGGAAAGTGAAGGTGGTCTTCTCTTGGTTCTCTAGAGCTATAGAAATCTGATTGTAGCCCAAATAACCATCAAGAAAACAATACCAACCCTTACCAGCAAGTCTATCCAACATCTGATCTATGAATGACATAGGGAAATGGTCTTTTTCTGTCAAGGCATTTAGCTTCCGGTAGTCCATGCAGACTCTCCATCCAGTCACCAGCCGCATCGGAATAAGATCGTTTCTCTCATTAGGAACCACAGTAATCCCACCTTTCTTGGGCACACATTGAACATGGCATACCCAACTACTATCTGCAATGGGATAGATAACTCCAACATCCAACCACTTGATGATCTCCTTTTTAACTACCTCTTGCATAGGTGGATTTAATATTATTTGGTGCTCAAAACTAGGTTTGTGATCTGGCATGAGTTGGATTTTGTGGGAACAAATACCGGGAGGAATCCCAATAATAACCGCAATAGTCCACCCAATAGCTCGCTTGAACCTCTTTAACACAGTCACCAAGCACTCTACTTGTCTCGCATTTAGAGATGCCACAATAATGACCGGCAAAGTGTTATCTCTGCCCAAGAATACATACCTCAAATGTGGTGGTATAGCCTTAAGCTCCAATTTTGGTGCCTCCACAATAGATGGTCTTGCCGGTGGAGACTCATGATTCTTCATGTCTAACTCATACTTCTTTTGTTTTGAACGATATTCACACCTATCGAGTACAACCACCAACTCATCGTACTCTTCAATACCATCACTATCGAAATTCATCATAACTGCTGCTAGTGCCTCAACACCGAGTCGCTCTTCAATTTGCACTTCTGTTCCACTATCAACTCTATAAGCTATAGAAGATACCGTTTGGATCTCTCCACTCTGCTTCATGGACGCCAAAATTTGATACGCTCAAATTACACCTCCCTAAAGAACCGTAAGCGATCGTATTCAAGTAAAGAACCCAACTTGTAGATTTGGGGTCGATCCGACGAGGAAAATGGTTTAGACTTAGTTTTAACCAATAATTATATTCGTTTAGTCTAATTACTTCCAGAAACAAGTCATAAAAAGGGGAGGATTTGAAAAACAAATTGTATGAATTCAGTAAGTAATCAGTAAACACAAGTCAATTTTGGTTGTTATCAAGATGAGAGAATTAACTAGGGTATATGTGTTTCCCACAATCTCATAATGCAATAATCCTAGTAATAGCAATCCCTTCCTAGTGTATTACATGCAAAGTGATAAGTTAGGTATCTCTAAATCCTTGGTCTGGCATCTAGAGAATTTCACCCCGCACTTGGTACGGCTACGTGTGTATAATTTACTAACCCTTATCTTTACCTCATATTAGACATCACATCGATGTTTGGCTTAGTTATTACTTCACACCAATCGACACTAGACTATTATATAGTATCACAATAAATCTATGTTGATAATTCTTTTCTTGTTGATTACTTCCTTGGTCCGGCAAGTAGCAACAAGGCGAGTTTTAACGAGTGCACTCGTTAAAAATACTTCTAAACCAAAGAATTATCAATGCATGCAACAACACTATTCAAGACTTGCTTAGATACTATTCATACTTTGTTAATCGCTCATGGTTCCCACAACCCTAGTAGTGGATTTTAGTTATGCATAATCATATGAACACAATTTATTGTTTTAGATGAAAGAATTATGAACTTACGTAAAAAGAATAATAAACCCAGAAATTCAACTTGAATTGCAACCCCAAAATCTTCAAAGCGATCTTAAGAATGTGGTTACATGGGACCGGACCGTGATGATAGCAGCCATGATAGCGGGTCTGGAGATCGATTTTGCCTGCATCTTGATAGCAGAGATCCATGAGAGGGCCTTCAAGGACATCACCACCCTGCCGTTCCGATGTCTAATTTTCCATCGCTGACTTGTTGCTTGAGGAAACCAAGACATTGGACATCGGTCTCATTCGTGATGATGTCAACCTTGCTACACCTTCAAGGGAGCCACAGGTTGAGGTACCACCTTTGGGGGCTGATCTTGCGGCGGATGTAGAGAAGATGCATGTCCAGAAGTTGGAGACCCCGAGCTCCTCCCGAGCCACACCCTCTTCAGGGTCCACAACCATTCCTCTGACCACAATACAAAAGTTGGAGACCCAGATGGCCACCCTGCTACAGCATATGAAACCATGGATGTAGCGCTCTATTGCAGAGTTTGAGTCAAGGATGGAGCAGATGATGGATCGGAAGATTCATTCCGTTCATAAGCGCCTGGATGCTTTCGAGTTGAGAGTCTTGGAGAGGCCAGCCCCAACCATAGATGTGACCACCTTCCTGACAGAGTTGGACAAGCTTCGTGTTGATGTTGCTGCCCTACTAAGCCCTGCTGAGGAGGTACCATAGTCTGCACACGATGTGGAAGAGGATGATGTGATGATGACTTCCCTATTTGGAGACACTAAGACACCACCTGATCCTTCCCGTGCTGCTGGGAAGAACCATCGCTCTGATCACACTTCCAACACTGAGGAGGCTCGACGACTGAAGAAGAAGGAGCGTCAACAGTTGGATGTATCTAAGAGGCAGTCTGTACTTGATGAGGAGAGGAGACAGTAGCGGGCCTGTGAGGTGGATGTTGGCCCATCTATCATTTTGAGCACTACTGAGGATGCTACTTTATTTGGTGAGGGCGCTACTGATGGCGTCCCTAGTGTTGATCCAGCGGGTTCTGGGTAACCGAACCCACCCGCCTCTTGAGAGGTCTTCGGCGCTATTGCGCCACAGGTTTTCTTCACCCTATGTTTTACTTTTGATTTTTTTGTGCATTGAGGGCAATTGCATATTATTTTGTTGGGGGTGGGGTAAATGGATTGTGAGTGATAGGGTGAAGTCTGAGTAACCCAACTCATAATGCTCCTTCGGGGTTTTCTTGCCTGTGTTCTTTTCCCCCAAAGATTGTTTACTTTTATGTTGAACCGGCATGTTTAGGAATGTATGTGTAGGAGTAAGTAGAAGAATTAAATAATGATGAAAGAGCAAGGAATTGGTACTCGTCCAAATGTTTCGAAATGTGCTAAATCTAGAAGTTTGAGGAGTTGAATGTGTTGGATCTCAAATGACATGATAAGGAACTGATTTAACCTCATGACTTAAGCTAAAACTTGAACTGGGTAATCTAATAATCTGATAATTATACAATGTGCCTGATGTTTACGTAATCAATGACACAACTTCCAATGCAAGTGTCTACGATCGTGTAATAGTATAGTAACCCAACCAAGGGTTGGGGTCGAGTCCCAAGGGAGTGGTTTTGAGAATTAATAGAAAAATAAAATTTAGTTCTAACTAGTCGTAGCTAAACACATTAATGATTAAAAATATTGTAAATTAAAGGGGGGACACAAAAGTGTCAATTAACAATTTGGGGGTTTTGTCACAAGTATAGTAAAAATAGTAGAAATAGCAAAGGAATCTATCAATGAGAGGGGATTTTGGGATGTGACCGGAATACGGGTTAATCTAAATTATTGGGTACACGCTTTCGATAGAAAATTTATAGAGTAATAGTGACTAGGCTAAGCTATACGTGGGAATAAATTTTCTCTCAAGCAACTTACCCCGTTTCAAATGGGTTCCTCTCGGACACCCACTTGCCGCATGAAGACCAGCCTACGCCTTACCCCACTCACTCTCTCGAGCTGAGTGTTAGGATATGGGACTAGGGCTCACCTTCTCGGGCTGAACCTCATGTCGACCTACTCCTTAGGCCATCAATCTAGTCTTGGTTTTGCGGCCTCTCTCTCGAACAAGCCAAAAACACAAAAATAAACTTGTATTTGCAACTACAAATTTGTTAAATTCATCCACAACTACTAGATGAAATCACCATTAAACTACATCTAATCTATCAGCAAGCAAGACCTAACAACAATCTTAACCCATATTCGCTAAATCACACCCCAAGAATTGGGGATTTTAGCCACACATCAAGAGATAGAAATTTATACCTAAATGAGCTTGCATTCAAGTGGGTATGAAGATGTAAGTCTTGTTACAGGCCAAGAATAAAGAATCCAAGAGACCCAAGTCCAAACCCTTGGAGATGAAACCCTCTTCTTCTTCAAATTTCCAAAACCCTTCCAAACTCAGAGCAAAAATAAAAAGTACTAAAAATTATATTAATTGTTTCACACTAAAAATCTTATACTAAAATCTAATCTCTCAACGAGTATTTATAGTTTTCAAAAATTTATGTGGCAGCGGATCATTCGGCGATTCTCCCTTAGGTGCAGTTCATCACCGTCTTGCACCATCCTTCGACATCATCGTGCTCTGTGTCATTGGGCGACATAGTACTGCTTCACGGAACTCATTGGCGATGCGCCGACTGCTCCTTTTTTCGGCCGATTTGATCCTCTCCTTTAGGGCTCAGCACACTGGATTAAAAGGCGAAGTGAGACCCTTTGGTGACTCGCCAAGTGGACTCGGCGATCCTCAAGCCTTCATATTGTCGTTCTTTTCAGCCCCTTTTCATTTCTTTTTGCGACGTAGTGTCCATGCTTTCCTTCAAACTTCAAATACCGGAAACTTAAGTGTTTTCATCAGATATTGAGATAAAATAAGCATTTAAGGACACAATTTCTATTAAAATATAGCCTTAAATGAGTCCAATTTGTGGACTCATCAGTGCCAAGTTTGTGTGAGAAAAGTTTGAATGTTCAGACAGTATGTGCCAATCTAGAACTTTCCCCGTTGGTCCTGCTAAGATAATCTAGGCTAGAAGCTAGGAAATGATCATAGGCCCTTGTTCAAATCAGTCAACTCTAGCCTAAAATAATCCAATCAAATGAAATAAATGTTCCCTTTGATCCAAATGTAGACCACTTCTTTCAATATACCTAACTCACCTTCCCTAAATTTATTGTTTTGGCCTTGGTCCCTCCTTGGACATATGCACCTTGACTTAGGCCAAAAGCCTAAGTTGAGGGTGGATAATTCAAAAAGTTACCTTGATCTTGGCCCTGGTCCGACATCGGACATTGTGCACCTCAACTCAAGAAAAATACATAAGTTGAGAGTGGCTATGAAAAAGGAAACTGAAAGAAAAAGGGTATGAAAAGAGAAAAAGAAAAGAAAAGATAGAAAAAGATGTGACTTTATTCAAAAGAAGAAAAAATATGAATGACAAAAGTGTTGAAAAAAAAAAGAAAAATGAAGTAAAAGAAAAAGAAGAAAAGTGAAAAATATGAGCTATAAAGTCAAAAGTCACATTTGTGTTGAAAAGAGTCAAGGGAAAGAAAAGAAAATGAAAAGATGACAAGGATTGTTGAGGAAAGAGGTAAAAAGCCAATGTAATCTCAAGGAGGGCAAAATAGTCACTAAAAAGTACCCAAATGTACCATACCTGACCCTGAGCCATACTATACAAGCTAAGAAAGTCCTATAGTGATCCTAGTGACTAGTTTGGAGAGTCTATGCAGTGAAGATAAGGACAAGCCTACGGTATTGAGCACTAACTATACTTGAAGTCACTTTTGAGCGTGAGTGTTGAATGAATCCTTAAATTTGAACTATATATCTATTGTGTGAAAAAGGGATTTTGTTTGAAGTGAGGGCACTAATTGCATTGTTGGAGAATTGGTACCTTGGTGATTGTGAAAAGTGTATGTTGTGGTATCTATTGGTCAATTTATGTCATGTTTTTATCCGCATGAGTTAGCTTGTTGAGTCTAGATGAAAATATTTGCACTAATGTGATGGAATTGATTGAGAAAGCCATGTGATTGCTTCAGTTTGTATAACTGCTTCTACAGAAGTGTCATTTAGAATTTTAGTGTGTCGCTTGAGGACAAACAACAAGTTTAAGTTGAGGGTGTTGATATATCATGAGTTTACTATATTTTTTTATGCATTTCACTTAGAGTTTGTGTGAGCCTAGGGCTATTTTGTGTTAGAATTAATGTTTTGTGTATAATGTTTGCAGGAAATAGGCTTGGATGCGGTTGATGAAGATGTGAGGTGAAAAGTGCAGAAGTGGCCACCAACGGAGCCACCCACGGATCGTAGGTCCAACAACGGGCCGTGGGTGGTCAGTCGTAGGTCCTGGTCTGGGGAGATGAGTTTCAGTACTCATTCCAACGAGGGCTAGGATGGACCGTAGACCAGCCCACTGGACCGTGGGTGAGGCATCGTAGGTAGAACATCAGGGAAGTTTGACCAAGTGTGGAACCACGGAGGACCATAGAGCAGACAACGGACCGTAGGTCGACCCATGGTCCATCCTGCACAACCGTCAGTCAGATCAGAGAAGTTGAGGTTCCAATACCTGATGAAGTTTCTAAGTGTTAAGCAACGGAGGGGTGACCTACGGACCGTAGGTCAACCCACGGTTCGTAGGTCGTGCCATCAAAAGAAGTCGCATTCTAGCAGTTTATTTCCTTATTTTGTTTCCTTATTTATTTAGGACTTGTTTTCTATAAATAGGAGTTGTAATCCTCATTTTTGGGGGTTAGACATTATTGTAAGGTTTTAGTTGTGTTCTTTGGGAATTAATTTGCAAACTTTGAGTAATTAACTTTCCAATTTTCATTTTATTCGAGTTTCTCTTTGAAATTCAATTGAGGATTCCGGGTTTCATCAATTCTTCTTGTAAGTTCATGAATTGTTTTTACCCAATTATGAATTGTGTTCTTTCAAGCATGAGTAGCTAAATCCATAACTAGGGTCGTGGGAACCATGAGAAATTAACAAATTATGAATAACAATTAAGTAATTCTTGGATAGTGTTTATGCATGTATTGTTAATTCTTTCGCTTAGAACTCTTTTTAACGGTGGCCAACGTTAGAACTCGCCTCATTTCTACTTGCCAGACCAAGAAGGTAGTGAATGAGAAAATAATTAACAACAAAGATTTAGCGGATGCTATCTAATAGTCTAATGTCAATTGGAGTGAGGGTGAAAACTAAGTCATACATTGATGTGATGACTAATATGAGGCAAAAGGTAAGGTTTAGTAAAGCATACACCCATAGCCAGTGAAATTCCCTACTTGGAGGACCAATGACTTAGGGATACCTAACTTACCAACTTTGCATGTAAAACACTAGGAAATGATTACTATTATTAGAATTACCGCGTTAAGAGCTTATGGGGAACACATATTTCCTAGTTTCTTTCTCATATTGGTACAACAAAGTTGAATCTTGTCTTCTTGTTACTTAAGCTAATAATTTGTTAACTGATTAAAAAGTCCCCCATGTTTACTTTCCTCGGAAATAAGTTGACTAAAAAAATATAATAGTTAGTTATAGTTAAGTCTAAACCATATTCCTCGTGGGATCGACCCCAACCTACAAGTTGGGTTCTTTACTTGATAACGATCGCTTATACTTATTTAGGAAGGTGTAATTTGAGCTTACCATTCCTCTTGGTTGGGAAAAGTTTAAAGTTTCTTTTCTTGATAAGTTCTTTCTCCTTTAGATGAGGGAGGCCAAAAAAATTTTGTTCATTATCCTTCTTCAAGGAAATATGAGTGTGAAAGAATATGCTTGAAATTTAAAGAATAGTCCAAATATGCTCCTTCCATGGTTGCCGACTCTCGGGAAAGGATGAGTAACTTTGTTTTAGATATGTCTGAACTGGTGGTTAAGGAATGTCGTACCGCGATGCTCATTAAGGAAATGGATATTTATCGCCTAATCACACAATCTCAACAAAAAGAAAAGGAGAAGATTCAGGAAAGATCTTGGGAAGAATAAAGGGCAAAGACCGGTGATGATGACTTTCCACATTCGAGGTCCATTGGACAAGGCCTTTCTAGATTCTAACAAAGGTTCTCCGGTCAAGGTTCCTCTAATGCTCCGATTCCAAAGTTCAACAAATATATGGTCTCTAACCATAAGCCTAAGGATGAAATGGTAGTGGTTATTATTTGTATACTTGTACAAGGTGTGGAAGGAAGCATGAGGGTAAATGCTTAGTGGGTATAGATGGTTTATTTCATTGTAGTAACAGTGCTCACAAGATATGTGATTGTCCATCACTTAATTCTAATGGAAAAGAAAGTAGGCAAGCTCCACCTAATGGTTCAGGTTCAAGTGCTCCAAAGAAAAATAGATTTTATGCACTTTAAACTTGACATGAGCAGGAGGGTTCTCCTGATATGGTTACTTGTATTTTAAAAGTCACTCATCGTGATATTTAGGCTTTGTGTGATCCCAGTGCTACTTTGTCTTTTGTGATGCCATATGTGGCGATGAATTTTGATGTTTCTCCAGATTTGTTGTTCAAATTTTTTTCTCTCTCTACTCCTATCAAGGAATCTATAGTGGCTAAGAGAGTTTATAGAAATTGTCTCATCTCTATAGCCCATAAAGACACTCATTTGATCTTGTAGAGATTGACATGTTAGATTTCGATGTTATTTTGGGTATGAATTGGCTCCATTCTTGTTATGCTTATGTTCATTGTAGAACACTAGTGGTTAAGTTTCAATTTCAAAAATGAGCCCGTTCTAGAGTGGAAAGGGGGAAATTATATGCCTAACAGTCAGTTTTTTTCTTGCCTTTAAGCCAGAAAAATGATTTCTAACGGTTACATATATCATCTTGTTCGGTTTAGGGATACAAATTCTGAAACCCCTATCTGTAAGTCGGTCCCTATTGTAAATGAGTTTCTGGAAGTGTTCCCAGATGATCTTCTCTGTATTTCTCGTGAAATGGAAATAGACATCGCTATTTACCTTATCCTAGATACATACCCTATTTCTATTCCTCCTTACCATATGGCTCCCGAAAAGCTTGAGGAATTAAATGAGAAATTGAAAGAATTTTTGGATAAGGGTTTAATCCGATCTAGTATCCAGTTTAGTTTGTTCATAAGAAGAATGGTTCACTTCGTATGTGTATTTATACATGCAATTGAAAAAGGTTATAATTAAGAATAAGTATCCTCTTCATGGATAGATGATTTCTTTGATCAACTCCAAGGAGCGAGTTACTTCTTAAAGATTGATGTCACAACCCAGGGGCACCCCCTAGATGTAACATGGAATACAAGACACCGAGAGGCCTCATATAAGCCACTTAGCTTTCATAGTCAAGATAATAGAAAATCTATAAGATTTAAAATATTTCAAACATAACCAAAGTTTTATGAAACGAAGCAGAAGTCTAATACACTTGTCTCAAAAACCATCTAATACAATAGAATCTTGGGACACAACCCATACATCAATGTTCAAAACTAAAATGAAAAGAACATAAGGAAAGTAGTGGCCATATCCTGGATGAATGAGGACTCACCAATCTCCAACTCTTCTTCTACTAGAAATCCTAGCCACGGGGATGAGAGTTGGGAACGTCGGATCCTACCTTTGCATAAGAAATGTAGGCAAGAGTATGTGTTAGTACAAAAATGTACTAAATATGATTGCTTGCAAAAACATAACATAAACATAAGAGTTAGACAATATAAGTCATAAAGCATAATCGATGCACATGATAGATAATTTCATATATAAGGAGTACTTCTTGAAGTAACCTCAATTCACACTTAGTCAAGACATGGGTAATCCGTCACTAGGCTTACTCATCATGGAAGGCAAACTCAAGCAACAATCCAAGCTCATCACCTATCACAACATAGTCTAGCTTAACTTTTAAAGACATGGGGAATCGCCTCTTGCTTTACTATAAAGGATCATGGGTAATTGCCTCTAGTACTTCTTACTGTGGGATCATGGGTAGTCTCATCTTGTCCCTCTTACTATAGGATCATGGGTAATTGTTTCTTGTCCAACATACTTTAGGATCATGGGTAGTCTATTCTTGTCCTTTCATCATGTGACATAGGTACTCACCTCTTGTCTTTTACTGAGGATCATGGGTAATCGCCTCTTGTCCAACGTACCTTAGGATCACGGGTAGTCGCCTCTTGTCCTTTCATCATGTGACATGGGTACTCTCCTCTTGTCTTCTACTTAGGATCATGGGTATTCGCCTCTAGTCCGACTCTAAGGAATATGGTTAATCGCCTCATATTCTTCTCATTGGAGTTCAAGGGTAATCGCCTCTAGCCTCATCATATTCATAGTTCCTAAGCTTAGATTCACTTTAGGTGAGCAATCTTTTCAAGCTAGAATCATTCAATGTGAGAAAGCCTTTCACATTCATACATAAGAAGATCATGTGGGAAATATCCCTTCCATAAGAATTACATCAATAATAAAAAAAACTCATAACATATGCTTCACTCTCAAAGGAATTCATATCATACTCATCACATATGCTTCCCTATCAAAGCAATTAATAATGTACCTTATTTATCCTATAAGAATACACATAAATCCATAGATTCTCCTTTCATAAATTAAAACACATTTACATCAATTTCATCTTAGAAACATGGGTTAAGAATGGATACATGTAAATTCATCATAAAATCATGTAATCTTCTTAATTCATGCATAATAAATCATAATACAATCAATTGAATCAAACATTCATAAATACACACAACTTAGAATAAACCCATAATTCAAATTGGGGAATTTCTACTTTCAATTGGGAGAACTTAGGGGATTCATGGATGCAAGTATTCCATGGATGGATACATCTATCATACCTTGCTATCAAAGCCTACAACAATGGAGAATGGAGACTTGACCTTGAGCCCTGGCTTGAACCCTTCTTCTTCTTCTTCAAGTTTGTAGAGAGAGAAATATTTTGGAGAGGAAGAACCCATTTATTTTTGGTGAATTTAAGAGAATGACTTGGATGGGTTGAATTTAGGGTAAAAATCACTTATATAGGGGTCCTAGGCATGGGCAAAATGACAAAGCTTTGTTTTAAAGAAATCTGGAAAAGGCCCAACTGTCCCTTGACTTAAAATTGATGCAACCCCCTTACGAAGCTCTTCACAAGCCATCAAGGACCACACGGCCCGTAGTTGCAGCCGTGGTCCTTGACCAATAGCTAGGATTTCCACTCCCAAAAACCCCTTCCCCCTCATGATCCCTCTCACGACCCGTCAAGGCCTTCACGAGCCGTCAAGTGGCACGGGTGGAGTGTTTGCCTTGGTGAGCTCACTGCCTAGTCCAACACGGTCACCACCACGAGCTGTGGTGCCCTTCACGAGGCGTCTAAGGGCTCATGGGAGGAGAGACCATTTTGGCCACTAACTGTCAAATTTCACTAGCACCACTTCGAGCCGTAGTGCCCTTCACGACCCGTAAGGGGCTCTATGAAGGGTGTTTTAGATCCGTGGAGGGCTAGTGACCTCCCACTTTACTTTTTTCTTATACCACTGTATTCTGAGGCGTTACATTTCTTCCCCTTGGGAACATTCATCCTCGAATGGAATTCTAGACATCTTATGAAAGGAAAGACTCAAGACTAGGAGCCCATCATGCATGCAATCACATAAATGCACATATCCGAGGAGGAAATATCAACTCTAAGCTAGACATACTCAAAGCATCATAAGGAAGATAGGAACTAGACCTAACAGCCCAATATGCATGAAATTCAAGATTACTCCTTTTCAAGGAGGAACTACCATCTCCAAGCTAAAATCATGCTCAACATCATCTCATGAAATCTATATGCAACTCATAGTCAATGCACAATAACATGAGAAAAATCAATTATGTAAACTCATTTTCTTTCAAAACATAAGTTTTTCATGAACATGCATAAAATAAGGAAATCATAGGAATATCTAAAACACATGACACCCAAAAAAAGAGTAAATCATGAGGAACTCATTTCCTCAATCTAGAGTAGGAGTAAAAGGAAAAAGATGAGGATGTCGGGACATCATATCGGCCTAACCCTCCCAAGTAGCACCCTCAACTAATTGATTCTTCCACAACACTTTCACGGAAACAACTTCTTTATTTCTCAACTTCTAGACTTGCCGGTCTAGAATCTAAACTGAAACTTCCTCATAAGAAAGATACTCATCTACTCCCAAACCTTCTAAAGGAATTATAGATGTCAAATCTCCAACACACTTTATTAACATAGAGACATGGAAAACCGGATTCACCGATGCAAGTTATTCAGAGACATCAAACTCAAGATCTCTTATTCTAACATCGGCATAGGACTTTTATCAACTTTTGGTTGTTCTCAACCTTTCTCTAATAAGTTGGACCTTTTCCATAGCCTCTGTAACACCCCAGAAATTTTTTGAGCTAAGACTCGAACCATCCATCATTGTGAATAGGATTTTACTGAGGAAATTAAAATTTCTTGAGTGTTAAGGTCACTAGATGTATCACCTTGAGTTCCAAGAAGAATTAAAGAGAGTTCATTCAAAGTCATTCCTAAGTTTCTTTAAGTTTTGGGTCAACTTCATACGACCATAACTCTCAGTACAAGATGGGGAAGGTGAGCTACATGGTATCCAATGAAAATTCTTTGAATTATATTTCCAACGCCGCTGAGTTTTCTAAGTTTTGAGTTCGTATGAGTGAGATATTCCCTTTTGAAGTCAGACTATCGAAATAAGGAAAGTTACCCGAAAATAGTAAGGGGTATTTTGGTCTTTTCCTTACCCAATCAGATTTAATTCATTTTAGTAATGTTTGAGGGGTCTAATCCTATTATTTTCAGTTTTATAATCCTAATATACGCCTAGAGTTTTAGTTGAGAGTTCAAGAAGAGAAAAGAAGAGAAAAGAGGAGAGCATCAAGCGTTCGTCGAGATTCTTGCTTGTTGTTGCGGATTTTTGCCATGGGTTTAATCTCTAAGAAGTATGTAAGCTTCCATAGTGTTGGTTTTGTTCACCCACATGACAATCATGTTATTTTCAGCGCAATTTCATTCTTAAAGTTGAAAGATTAGAGTTCTTGATGAGCTCTTGATAGGTGTTCTTGAAGTTCATTCTAAATCTTATTGTGTTGGGGTTTTGATGATTTATTGAGATGAAATTTAGTGATTTGAGTGTTTTTTTGAGTATATTAGAGTGTACTTATGTTACATAATCGAATCCAAGTGATTGGGGAAGAAACCGTTCAATTCTAGGCGAGTTAGGGTGAGAAAACGAGCAAAGAAAGCCGTCAAAGTTTTCTGGGTTGGGGCCTGGCGCCCCACACCAGCTAGAGAGCCCCAACCACTTCTTTGAAGTTTAGAGGATGGTTCCCCGCGCCACTCAGAGCTCCAGGGTCGCCTGCCCCCACCTATTCTACATCGTTTCATCCGTTTGAGTTCTTTCAAAGGGTACTTTTACTCCCTTTTGATTCCAAACACTCTACACTACTTCTAAACACCTATAAATCATTCATAACATGAATCATAACCTTGAATTCATAATTCAAATTCAAGGTAGAGTTAAGAGTTAAGTTTTGAGAATTCTTTCGAACATTCTAAGAAAGTCCATTTGAGTCCTTTTGAGGAGCCTTCTATAATTTCTAGTAACTTGTTTCAAGACTCGAGCAAGTAAGTATGCGGATGAAGAGAATGTATTCATGAGTCTACCTTTTCATCTTGAGATCCTCCATATCATGAACCAAAACTCTTGAATTCATAATTCACTTCAAGAGAGAGTTAAGAGTAGAGTTCAAGAAAGCCTTTGAGTTCATTTGTGAATCCTTTGAGATCCACCATTGATTTGAACTATGTTTTGAGGAAGTAAGGAAGAGAATGAGAAGAGTCGTATACATGAGTTCCATGTAGTTATGTAGACCTTCGAGTCGAGTCATTCATGCCCATAATTTCTGCATGGACTCCATAAATTGAGTATCATTGAGAGGAGCAGTATCTTCAAGTTCTAAGTCATGAGTATTGAGTTCATAATCCCCTTTGATATTATATTTCTAATCATGGGACTATTACATGTTACCCATGAAGTCCTTGAGTTGAATTTTTCATGCTCCTAATTCCGCATGAACCCTATAAGTCGAACTGACTTGAGATGAGAAGTATCTTTGAGTCCTTGAGTTGAGTAGTTCATGCTCATAATTCCACGTGTACCTTTTGAGTTGAGAATTCTTGAAATAAGTAGCATCATTTATGTTTCCAAGTATTTCATTATATCTATGGTTATTAAAAACCTTGCATTGAGTCGTTCACGTCCATAATTCGGTATGAACTATATTTTAAGAAGTCTTTTACAAACGTTTTAACTTTGTTTTGAGACTTAAGCTTTGAGTTGAGTAAATATTAATAGTAAAGTTCATTTCTTCAAAGATTATATGGGAACTAATTATTCCCAAGAGTTAAAATGTTTTCACATTTGAGAAAGAAAGGAAACACCGATTTCCAAGAGAGCTTCTAAGTTAACTTTTGAGTAATTATCTCAAACCAAAGAAAGAGTTTTTCTTTAAAAACATATGAGCGAAGTATATTTTTGGGAGTAGTATTGAGCACCGATAAAGGGATGCCAGTTCATAATAACTCAAGTCTCCTTAAACCATGTAGCCATCATGGGTAGAAAGGATCATACTTTTTAGATGATTCCTTAGTGATTTTTAGCATAGACTAGTGGATTCACTTAGTTAAGGCGTTCTATATAACGACAAAGTATAGGACAGTTGTAGCAGCGTGGGCAAGACGTTGTATCATCACTTAGGCTCATAGTGGTGGTTGTCAGTTAGAGAAACTCCCACAAAGTTATATTGTATTTTTATATACACACTAAGTATTATTGTATTTTTCAATACATTGAGTTGCTATCTACAGCTTTACAGCTTTCCAGATATATTGCATATTTTACTATTGCTTTATCCTTGAGTATCATGAGTTGAGTACTTCAAGTTGAGTATTCTTAAGTTGAGTATCTTGAGTTGATATGTGCTTCATTGTGTCGAGTATCTTATTGTTGAGTTTCACTGAGTTGAGAACCTTATTGCTGAGTTAAGAACCATATTGTTGAGTTGAGAACCTTATTGCTGAGTTAAGAACCATATTGTTGAGTTGAGAACCTTATTGCTGAGTTAAGAACCATATTGCTGAGTTGAGTATCTTATCTTTGACTACTTCTGAGTTAAGTATCTTTGAGTAGTTTTGAATACCCTTGAGTATTCCTTGAATTGAGTTGAACCATGTTTCTTTGAGTTGAGTTGATTTGAGTTAGTTGAGAAGAGGTAAGTATGTTTCCTTTTTATCAAGTTCAAACTTATGTTTATGCTTTAGAATTCCTCTTACATGCTCATAAATTCCACGTACTAGGCCTTTTGGCCTACATCCTTTCATGATGCAGATACAGGTATTCAGGGTCAACAATGAGATCTTCGTTGATACCACATGGAGTTTGAGTTAGCTATGGTGAGCCTCCTTGCTTCTGGAGGGTTCTACTTTGACTTTCAGTTATATCAGTTGTTAGAAGGTCGTAGGTCTTATCCCGACTTCTATCTTTGTCATTTACAGGCTTCATAGATAGCCTGTAGAGTTTTAGAAGTCTGTTCATTTATTTTATCAAATGTTTTAGAGACTTAAATTGCCTATTTAATGGCGAGTTGAATAAGTTATTTTTATTCAAAGTTTTTTTTTGAGTTAAAGCTTTGTATGAATTTCATGAATTTTTATTCACTTTTTTAGGTTTGTATGCTTGAGGTAGTCTTCCGCTTGTAGTCAGCCAGGATGAGGATTTTCTTGGGGACCAACAATGGTCTTCGAGTGCCGGCCACGTTCGGAGTGTAGACTCAGGTCGTGACAAACTTGATATCAGAGCACAGAGTTCAAGTGTCCTAGGGTGTCTATGAAGCCATGTTAGTAGGATCTTATTTATGGTTGTGAGGGCCCCACTTCTATAAATAAGGGACTACAGACATTTAAGAAAATTTTCCCTTCTTTCATACTTTTAATCATGCAATAGAGCTATTTTATAAAGATTTATTCAAGCTCGTGCGTTTATTAGATTCAATCATTCGACTACCCATCATACTAGAGGTGGTTGAACAAAAAAGTCAATCCTTTATCGATGTGTTGTTCTTAGCAGAAATCTTGAGAAAGTCATGAAACTCCAGAAGGGCTTTAAAGAAGCTCATGAGTGAGTTAAGTGTTGAGTTTCAGAAGGAATGCACTCATACTCATGTGAATCGTGCGTTTGAGCTAAAAGTGAGTTGTAGTCTCTTCTCTAAGCCTTGTTTCAGCTGAGATCCTTATGAGAAAGTATGTTTAGAGTTTGGGTAGTATTTTCACCCAAAAAGGTAGCATGAGCTACGAGATTATGAGCAGTAGTAGTAAAGAGTGTCCCTTAAGTTAAGAGAATAGTCTGCAGAGATTTAGTAATCTAAGTAAGGGAGATGGTGTCTCGACAAGCTATGTTACTATAGTCATGCACCTAGTAAGATATTAATGAAGAGTTTTCCCTTATGGGTAGACTAGAAAGTGGTGAGTTGGAAAGATTCCATCATAGGAGGTAGAGTGTGTTTTAGCTAGAAAGGAGTTTGCGATGAAGTGTCATTGTGTAGGTAATGACCAAGTGTAAGTGTTGAATAGAAGAGCATGAGTATTCATGAGGTAATAGATCTAAGATAGACTTATGATTTTGAGGGAGAGCCCATAATATTCAAAGTGTTATAGAAATAATTAGGCATTGATGTATAGTGAATGAGTGAGTAGTACTCAAGTTGTGAAGGGAAATGTGATAGTAAATTGTAAGTATGAATACCAAGAGGTGAGGATTAACTACTTGTCATACGGTCCTAGTGGATGAGTGTTTCTAAAATTTTCACATAGTAGTAATGAGGTATAGCATAGTAGGCGAGCAATCTTATTGATATTTGGGTTTAGTCATAAATATTAAGCTTGAATTCGAGATGAGTGTCATGATCAAAAGAATGGTAACATGAGGGTGATGATGTTAGTCTTGAGATTCGATCTGGTAGACTTGACATAAGAGTAGGTGCGAAATTGAGATGTTGCTGCAATTAATATGAGTGGTACAAGTGAGAGATCCTAACCTTTAGATAAGGGCAGTGAAGTGTGGATAAGTCGCAAGAGTAAAAAGAGAATTAAGAGGTGTACCGAGAGGGTATGTAGTTAGAAAAAAGGTCTTAGTACCTGCTTATGGAGAGTTCGGTGGTCATGATATAAGCTTCTCCCGAGTGTTAGAGTAAAAGAGGATGTAGACCAGTTAGAGATGTTGGAATAGGTCCATAGCTTTCAAGTGTTAGCTTTAGACCTAAGGGGGAGATGATAAGATGATAAATTGATGAGTCCACAAATTGGACTCATTTAGGGCTATAATTTAATAGAAATAGTGTCCTCAAATACTTATTTAATCTCAATATCTGATGAAAACCCTTAAGTTTCAGGTATTTGAAGTTTAAAGGAAAGCATGGACACTACTTCGCAAAAAAGAACGAAAAGGCTGAAAAGAACAAGAAAATGAAGGCCTGAGGATTGCCGAGTCCAATTGGCGAATCGTCGAAGGATCTCACTTCGCCTTTTGTTCCAGTGTGCTGAGCCCTGAAGGAAAGGATCAAGTCAGCGGAAAAGGGAGTAGTCGGCACACCGCTGAGAAGTTCCAAGAAACAGTACTATGTCGCCCAATGACCCAGAGCACGACGATGCCGAAGGATGGTGCAAGACGGTGATGAACTACACCAAAGGGTGAATCGCTGAGTTGATCAGTGATTCTGACTAATGTCGCCGAGTGATCCGCCGCAGCACAGATTTTTAAAAGCTATAAATACTCGTTGAGAGTTATAGCTTAGTATCATATTTTAGTATCACATTTTTAGTATCAGATTTTAGATGTAGAACAATTAGTATAATTTTAGTACTTTTTATTTTTTTACTCTCAAGTTTCTTAGGGTTTGAAGACTTGAAGAAGAAAAGGGTTTCATCTTCCCCAAAGTGGAAGTGGGTCTCTTGGATTCTTCATTCTTTGCTCAAATCAAGACTTATTTCTCTATACCCATTTGATTTCAACATCATTGAAGGTATAAATTTTTATCTCTTGATGTGTGGCTAAAAAACCCCATTCTTCGGGTGTGATTTAGCAAATATGTGTTGATATTATTGTTGGGTCTTGCTTGTTGATAGGTTAGATGTACTTTAATGGTCATTTCACCTAGTGGTCGTGGTTTAATTTAATGGGTTTGTAGTTGCAAATACAAAGTCATATGTGTTTTCGGCTTACCCGAGAGGGAGGTCGCGAAACCAAGACCACTAGACTGATAGCCTAAGGAGTGGGTCGACATGAGGTTCAGCCCGATAAGGTGAGCCCTAGTCCCATATCCTAACACTAAGCTTGAGAGAGTGAGTAGGGTAAGGCGTAGGCTGGCCTTCATGCGGCAAATGGGTGTCCGAGAGGAACGCATTTAAAACGGGGTAAGTTGCCCGAGAGGGAACTTATTTCCATCTAAAGCTTAGCCTAGTCACTATTATCTTGCAAATTTCCTATCGAAAGCGTGTACCCAACTATTTATCTCAACTTGTATTGCGGTCACACCCCAAGAACTCTTCCCCATACTTGATTTTCTTGTTATTTCTACTATTTTTCTATACTTGTGACAAAACCCCAAATCGATATTTGACACTTTTGTGTCACCCCCTTTAATTTACAACGTTTTTAATCGTTAATGTCTTTAGCTACGACTAGTTATAACTAAATTTTATTTTTCTATTAATTATCAAAACCGCTCCCTTGGGACTCGACCCCAACCCTTGGTTGGGTTACTATACTATTGCACGATCGTAGACACTCGTACTGGAAGTTGTGTCGTTGATTACGCATTCAAACATCATAAATCAAGTCAAGTGTTGAGAATTTCTTAAGGAGTTGGTTAGTAGGAGTCCATGGAATTGTTAAAGTACTAAGCTTAAAATGTGGTGTTGTTAACCATTAGGTGGGTCTTGATATAAGCCCAATATGGTGGTAAAGAGTAATAGTCTTGGGATCAGATTCCCTATATAGAGAGTTATAGAACCTGAACCTAAGGATTTGGGTTAAGCTTGAATATAGTAAGAGCATACCATTAGACTCAGACCCAATTAGTAAGATTAACCCCATTCCATACCTAGTCCAATCGTCATTCGAGGACGAATGATCCCAAAGGAGAGATATTGTAACACCCCCGAATTTTTTTCTGCTAAGAATCAAACTATCCTACATTGTGAGTAGGATTTTACTGAGGAAATTAAAATTTCTTGAGTGTTAAAGTCACTAGATGTAGCACCTTGAGTTCCAAGAATAATTAAAGAGAGTTCATTCAAAGTCATTCCAAAGTTCCTTTAAGTTTTGGGTCAACTTCAAACGACCATAACTCTCAATACAAGATGGGTTAGGTGGGCTACAAGGTATCCAATGAAAATTCTTTGAATTATATTTCCAACACCTCTGAGTTTTCTAGGTTTCGAGTTGGTATGAGTGAGATATACCCTTTTGAAGTCAAATTGTCCAAATAAGGAAAGTTACCCAAAAATAGTAAGGGATATTTTGGTCTTATCCTTACCCAATCATATTTAATTCATTTTTAGGAATGTTTTAGGGGTCTAATCCTATTATTTTCAGTTTTATAATCTTAATATATGCGTAGGGTTTTAGTTGAGAGTTCAAGAAGAGAAAAGAAGAGAAAAGAGGAGAGCATCAAGCGTTCGTCGAGATTCTTGCGTGTTGTTGCAAATTTTCGCCATGTGTTTAATCCCTAATAGGTATGTAAGCTTCCATAGTGTTGGTTTTGTTCACCCACATTCCAATCATGTTAGTTTCAGCGCAATTTCATTCTTAAAGTTGAAAGATTAGAGTTTTTGATGAGTTCTTGATAGGTGTTCTTGAAATTCATTCTAAATTTTGTTGTGTTGGGGTTTTGATTATTTATTGAGATGAAATTTAGTGATTAGAGTGTTTTTTTTAGTATATTAGAGTGTAATTATGTTAAGTAATCGAATCCAAGTGATTGGGGAAGAAACCGTTAGATTCTAGGCGAGTTAGGGTAAGAAAACGAGCAAAGAAAGTCGTCGAAGTTTTCTGGGTTGGGGCCTGGCACCCCACGCCAACCAGAGAGCCCCAACCACTTCTCTGAAGTATAGGGGCTGGCGTCCCATGCCACTCAGAGCACCAGGGTCTCTTGCCCCCACCGGTTGTTGATCGTTTCGTCCGTTTGAGTTCTTTCAAAGGGTACCTTTACTACTTCTTGATTCTAAACACTCTAAACTACTTCTAAACACCTATAAATCATTCATAACATGAATCATAACCTTGAATTAATAATTCAAATTCAAGTAGAGTTAATAGTTAAGTTTGAGAATTCTTTCGAACATTCTAAGAAAGTCCATCTGAGTCCTTTTGAGGAGCCTTCTACAACTTCTAGTAAATTGTTTCAAGACTCGAACAAGTGAGTATAAGGATGAAGAGAATGTATTCATGATTCTACCTTGTCATCATGAGATCCTCCATATCATGAACCAAAACTCTTGAATTCATAATTCACATTCAAGAGAAAGTTACGAGTAGAATTCAAGAAAGCCTTTTAGTTCATTTGTGAATCCTTTGAGATCCATCATTGATTTAAACTAAGTTTTAAGGAATTAAATAATATAATGAGAAGAGTCGTATAAATGAGTTCCATGTAGTTATGTAGACCTTCGAGTCGAGTCATTCATTCCCATAAATTCTGCATGGACTCCATAAATTGAGTATCATTGAGAGGAGTAGCATCTTCAAGTTCTAAGTCATGAGTATTGAGTTCATAATCCCCTTTGAGATTATATTTATTATCATGGGACTATTACTTGTTACCCATGAAGTCCTTGAGTTGAATTGTTCATGCCCATAATTCCGCATAAACCCTATAAGTCGAACAGTCTTGAGATGAGAAGTATCTTTGAGTCCTTGAGTTGAGTAGTTCATGCTCATAATTCCATGTGAACATTCTGAGTTGAGCATTATTGAAATGAGTAGTATCATTGAATTTTTTGAGTTCCAAGTATTGAGTTCTATGTATAGTTATTGAAAATGTTGCATTGAGTCGTTCACGTCCATAATTCGGCATGAACCATATTTTAAGAAGTCTTTTACAAATGTTTGAACTTTGTTTTAAGACTTAAGCTTTGAGTTGAGTAAAGAGTAAGACTAAAGTTCATTTCTTCAAAGATTATACTGGAACTAAGTATTCCCAAGAGTTAAAATGTTTTCACATTTGAGCAAGAAAGGAAACACCGATTTCCAAGAGAGCTTTTAAGCTAAGTTTAGAGTAATTATCTCAAACCAAAGAAAGATTTATTCTTTAAAAACATATGAGCTAAGTATACTTTTGGGAGTAGTATTGAACACCGATATGGGGATGCGAGTTCATAAAAACTCAAGTCTATGTAGCCATCATGGGTTGAAAGGATCATACTTTTTAGATGATTCCTTAGTGCTTTTTAGCATATACTAGTGGATCCACTTAGTTAAGGCATTCTATATGATGGCAACGTATAGGACAGTTATAGTAGCGTGGGCAAGATATGGTATCATCACTTAGGCTCATAGTGGTGGTTGTCGGTTAGAGAAACTCCCACAAAGTAATATTGTATTTTTATATACATACTGAGTATTATTGTCTTTTTCAATACATTGAGTTGCTATTTACAGTTATACAGCTTTCCAGATATATTGCATATTTTACTATTGCTTTATCCTTGAGTATCATGAGTTAAGTATTTCAAGTTGAGTATTCTTGAGTTGAGTATATTGAGTTTATATGTGTTTCATTGTGTCGAGTACCTTATTGTTGAGTTTCACTGAGTTGAGAACCTTATTGTTGAGTTGAGTATCTTATCCTTGAGTACTTCTGAGTTGAGTATCTTTGAATAGTTTTGAGTACCCTTGAGTATTCCTTGAGTTGAGTTGAACCATGTTTCTTTGAGTTGAGTTGAGTTGAGTTGAGTGAGTTGAGAAGAGGTAAGTATGTTTCCTTTTTATCAAGTTCAAACTTATGTTTATGCTTTAGAATTCCCCTTACATGCTCGTACATTCCACATACTGGGCCATTTGGCCTTCATTCTTTCATGATGCAGATACAAGTACTCAGGATCGTCAACAGGAGCTTCGTTGATACCACATGGAGTTCGAGTTAGCTATGGTGAGCCTTCTTGCTTCTGGAGGGTTCCACTTTTACTTTCAGTTATATCAGTTGTTAGGAGGTCGTGGGTCTTGTCCCGACTTCCATCTTTGTCATTTAAATGCTTCATAGATAGACTGTAGAATTTCAGAAGTCAGTTAATTTATTTTATTAAATATTTTAGAGACTTAAGTTGCCTATTTTATGGTGAGTTGAATAATTTATTTTTATTCAGAGTTTTTCATTTGAGTTAAATCTTTGTATGAGTTTCATGAATTTTTATTCACTTTTCAAGATTTATATGCTTGAGTTAGTCTTCCTCTTGTAGTCAGCCAGGATGAGGGTTCATTTGCGGACCAGCAATGGTTCCAAGTGTCGGCCACATCCAGGATGTAGACTCGGGTTGTGACAGCCTCATGAACTAACTCTGGTCCTATCAATGCAACTTCACTCACCTCAAACCAACCAATAGGAGATATACACCTCCTACCATAGAGAACCTCAAATAGAGCCATACCAATACTCGAGTGATAGCTATTGTTATAAGCAAATTCAATCAATGAAAAATGGTCATCCTAATTACCCTTAAAATCAATTATACACTCTCTCATCATATCGTCCAAAGTTTTGATAGTACGCTATGCTTGCCCATCGATTTGTGGATGAAAAGTCGTGCAAAGCTTAACACGAGTACTAAGACACTTTTGGAAAGATTTCCAAAACTGAGAAGTAAACTTAGTACCTCGATCGGAGAAAATGGACAAGGGAACTCCATGCAACCTTACCATTTCTCTCAAACACAAATTAGCATAATCTTCAACCGAATAAGAAACTTTGACGGGAATGAAATGAGCCTATTTCGTCATTCGGTCTACTATAACCGAAATTGAATCATATTGTCACCGAGTACGAGGCAACCTTACTATGAAGTTCATATTCAAATCTTCCCACTTCCAAGTAGGAATACTATTTTTTGGGACAAACCTCCCAATTTCTAATGTACAACTTTCACTTGTTGACAATTAGGACACTTAACCACAAATTCCGCAATATCTTTCTTCATCCCATTCCACCAATAGACCTCCCGCAAATCACGGTACATCTTGGTTGCTCCCAGGTAAATTGAATATCGTGAACTATGGTCTTCTGATAGAATTTGCTCCCTCAAGTTATCTACATCGGGGACACACAAACGACCTTGATAACGAAGCACACAATCTCCCCCTTAGGAGAAAGCCTCAACGGTCTTTCTGAGCACAGCTTCTTTTAATTATACTAAGGTCTGATCAAGATAATGCTTGGCTTTCACATCTGTCGCAAAAGATGATTCTGAACCATTGTGAACCATAACACCACCTTTGGTGGAGTCCACTAACCGAACACCCAATCGAGCTAATCTATGTACATCTCGTACCAATTCTCTTTTACCCTCTTCTATATAGGCAACACTACCAATTTATAGTCGGCTAAGAGCAACCGCCATCACATTCGCCTTACCAGGGTGATAGATAACACTCAAATCATAATCTTTAAGTAACTAAAGCCACCTTCTTTGGCGAAGATTAATATCTTTCTGATTAAACACATATTCCAAACTCTTATGGTCGGTGAAAACATCTACATGAACACCATATAAATAGTGCCTCCAAATCTTTAAGGCAAAAACCACCGCCGCTAATTCAAGATCATGGGTAGGGTATTTCTTCTCATGAACCTTAAGTTGTCTTGAAGCTTAGGCTATAACCTTCCCATTATGCATAAGCACACATCCCAACCCAATTCTTGAGGCATCACAATAAACAACAAAACCATATGTTCATTTCGGTAAAGTCAACACCGGAGCGGAAGTAAGTCTATCTTTCAATTCCTGAAAAAATATTCTCACATGCTTTGGACCATATGAGCTTGACCTTCTTTTGAGTCAAAGTTGTCAATGGAGAGGCAATCGAAGAAAATTCCTTCAACAAACCTTCTATAATAACCAGCCAAACCCAAGAAACTTCTAATATCCAAAGGGGATAAAGGTCTAGGCCAATTTTTGACCGCATCTATGTTCTTAGGATCTACCTCAATACCCTTACTTGAAACAATATGACCAAGCAAAGCTATGGACCTTAGCCAAAACTCACACTTGCTAAACTTTGCAAAGAGTTGTTGGTCCTTGATAATTTGCAACACAATCCTCAAATGATTGATGTGATCATCCTCACTTCTCGAATAAATCAATATATCATCAATGAATATAATTACGAACATATCAAGGTATTGTCTAAACACCCTATTCATCAAATCCATAAATGTCGTCGGAGCATTAGTCAAACCAAACGACATCACCAAAAACTCGCAATGACCATATCGGGTTCTAAAAGCAATTTTCGGAATATCATCTTCCTTCACCCTCAATTGGTGATAACCCGACCTAAGGGACCATCTTAGAAAAGTAACTCGCTCCTTGGAGCTGGTAAAATAAATCATCTATTCTTGGAAGAGGATACTTATTCTTAATGGTCACCTTATTCAATTGCCGATAGTCAATACACATACGAAGTGAACCATATTTCTTATTAACAAACAAAATTGGAGCACCCCATGGAGAGATACTCGGTCGGATGAAACCCTTATCCAAAAAATCTTTCAATTGCTCCTTTAAATCCTTAAGTTATACCGGAGCCATTCTATAAAGAGGAATAGAAATAGCGTACGTATCTGGGAGAAGGTCAATAATGAAGTATATTTCCCTTTCTTAAGGAATATCGGGTGGATCATCTGAGAACACTTCTGGAAACTCACTAACAACGGGGATTGACTCAACAGTAGGGGTTTCAGAATTCAGATAACTCACCCTAATTAAATGGTACATGCAACCCCTAGAAATCATCGTTCTAGCTTTAAGACAGGAAACAAACCGAGCTTTCGGCGTATAATTTTCCCCCTTCCACTTAAGGATAGGCTCATTTGGAAACTGAAATTTGACTACACAAATTCTTTAATCGATAGAAGCATAACAAGAGTGCAACCAATCCATACCAAGGATAACATCAAAATTTAGCATATCAAGCTCTACCAAATCAACAAGAGTAACTCTATAGGCTAAGAAAACGAGATAGTTTCTATAGACCCTCTTAGCCACAATACAATTACCAACAGGAGAAGAGACAGAAAAAGGATCTAACAACACATCAGGAAGCACATCATATATCATAGCCACATATGGCATCACAAAGGACAAGGTAGCACCGGGATCAAGTAAAGCATAAACATCAAGTTGAAAGACTTTCAACATACTGGTAACCACATTGGGAGAACCTTCTTGTTCACTACGAGTTTGAAGTGCATAGAACCTATTTTTCTTGGGAGCATTAGAACCCGAACCACTTGGACCGGATGAAAGATAGGGTTGAGCCCTATGATGACGATCTCCCTTATTCTTAGCAAGTAAAGGACAATCTCTTATCTTATGATCCATCTTACCACAACCAAAACAAGCATTGGAACCTTCTAGACATTTACCTTCATGATAACTTCCACACTTAGCATAATTTGGCAACGAAGACCCACTACCTTTTCCTATTTGAGGGTTAGGGTTAGATGCACCCTCTTAGTTGAACTTAGAAGAATTGGAGGAACCTTTCCTGGAAAACCTTTGTGGATAACTAAGACAACCATGTACATCGGACCTTGCATGAGAGAAATTACCATCACCAGTTCTAGCCATCTTTGTCTCCTTAAACCTCTCCTTAAGTTTCTACTCTTCAATCTATTGGGCATGAATCATGAGATGATAGATATCTATGTCATGGACAAGCATAGAAGTAGGGAATTCTTTCACTACTTATTCGGACACACCCAAAATGAACTTGCTCATCCTTGCCCTAGAGTCGACAACTATAGAAGGAGCATACTTTGACAATCGAGTGAACCTCAAAGAATATTCTTTCACGCTCATATTTCCTCGTTGGAGATTAATAAACTCAAGCACTTTTGCCTCCCTCATCTCAAGAGGAAAGAACCTATCAACGAAAGCAGACTTGAATCTTTCCCACTCTATGGGACTTGCATCTTACGATCTTGCTTGCTTCCATTAGTTAAACCAAATTTGAGAAACACCTTTCACTTGATAAACGGCCAATTTTTACTTTTCCACCGGAGTAGCTCCTATAATAGCCAATACCTTTTAGACCTCATCAATGAACTCTTGAGGATCTACCTCAACCTTAGAACCATAGAATTCTAGAGGATTCATCCTAGTGAAATCCCTCACTCTAGATGTTGTCGAACCCACATTTGGGATCACGGGGACCACAACCTCCCTATTAGCTTGAGTCGTCACGGCTTGAGCCAACACTTGAAAAGAAGTCCTAAACTCCGCATTAGTCACTTGCTTGGCCAAAGGGTTAACCAGAGCTTGAGGAACTTGAGGAAGAGCTCCTTGACCAACCTCTTCTCCCTCGTTCCTTCTAGAAAAATCTCTTCGAGTAGTCATATCCAATAGACCATAGGATAAGGCTTAGGAGAGAGACTTTATAGATTTAAACTCTATCGCACGACTTATAGTAATGAAGAAGTGAAGTTTCCTAAGAATCTTGTAGCCTTTTATTCATAAATGTGTCGCGCTTCACACTCATGAACAAGACTCTGCTTGACATGGTTTTGAGATATCCTAGAACCTTTCTAAACCTAGTGCTCTGAGTACACAGTTTTTCACAACCTAAGTGCACCCATAGACCTATCATGACATACAAGACCCTAATAGGCCTCATATAAGCCACTTAGATTTCATAGTCAAGATAATAGAAAATCTATAAGATTTAAAGCATTTCAAACATAACCAAAGTTTTATGAAACAAAGCGAAAGTCAAATACACTTGTCTCAAAAACCATCCAATATAATAGAATATTGGGACACAATCCATACATCAATGTCCAAAACTAAAATGAAAAGAACATAAAGAAAGTAGTGGCCACATCCTCGAATGAATGAGGATTCACGAATCTCAAACTCTTCTTCTACCAGAAATACTAGCCACGAGGATGAGAGTCGGGAACGCTGGATCCTATATTTGGATAAGAAATGTAGGCAAGAGTATGCGTTAGTACAAAAATGTACTAAATATGATTGCTTGCAAAAACATAACATAAACATAAGAGTTAGACAACATAAGTCATAAAGCATAATCGATGCACATAATGGATCATTTCACATATAAGGACTAATTATTGAAGTAACCTCAATTCACACTTAGTCAAGACATGGGTAATCCGCCAATAGTCTTACTCATCATGAAAGGAAAACTCAAGCAACAATCCAAGCTCATCACCTATCACAACATAGTCTAGCTTAACTTTTAAAGACACGGCGAATCGCCTCTTGCCTTACTATAAAGGATCATGGGTATTTTCCTCTAGTCCTTCTTACCTTGGGATCATGGGTAGTCTCCTGTTGTCCCTCTTACTATATGATCATGGGTAATCGCCTCTTGTCCAACATACTTTAGGAGCATGGGTAGTCGTATCTTGTCCTTTCATCATATGACAGGGGTACTCGCCTCTTGTCTTTTACATAGGATCATGGGTAATAGCCTCTTGTACAACATACTTTAGAATCATGGGTAGTCGCCTCTTGTCTTTTCATCATGTGACATGGGTACTCGCCTCTTGTCTTTTACTTAGGATCATGAGTATTCGCCTCTAGTCTGACTCTAAGGAATATGGGTAATCTCCTCATATTCTTCTCATTGGAGGTCAAGGATAATGACCTCTAGCCTCATCATATTCATAGTTCCTAAGCTTATATTCACTATAGGTGAGCAATCTTTTCAACCTAGAATCATTCAATGTGAGAAAGCCTTTCACATTCATACATGAGAAGATCATGTGGGAAATATCCCTTCCACGATAATTACATCAATAATAAACAATTCATAACATATGATTCACTCTCAAAGCAATTCATATCATACTCATCACAGATGCTTCCATCTCAAAGCAATTCATAATGTACCTTATTTATCCTATAAGAAAACACATAAATCCATAGATTCTCCTTTCATAAATTAAAACCCATTTACATCAGTTTCATCTTACAAACATGGGTTAAGCATGGGTACATGTAAATTCATCATAAAATCATGTAATCCTCTCAATTCATGCATAATAAATTGTAATTTAATCAATTGAATCAACATTCATAAAGACCCACAACTTAGAATAAAACCCTAATTCAAATTAAGGAACTTATACTTTTAATTGGGAGAACTTAAGGGATCCATAGATGCAACGATTCCATGGATGAATAAAGCTATCATACCTTGTTATCAAACCTACAACAATGGAGAATGGAGACTTGACCTTGAGCCATAGCTTTAACCTTTCTTCTTCTTCAAGTTTCTAGAGAGAGAAATATTTTGGAGAGAAAGAAACCATTTCTTTTTGGTGTATTTAAGAGAATGACTTGGATGGGTTGAATTTGGAGTTAAACACACGTATATAGGGGTCTTAGGCATGGGGAAAATGACATAACTTTGTTTTAAACAAATCTGGAAAAGACCCAACTGTCCCTTGACTTAAAACTCACGCAGCCCCCTCACGAAGCTCTTCACGAGCCGTCAAGGACCACACGGCCCATAATGGTAGCCGTGGTCCTTGACCAGTAGCTTGGCTTGACACTCCCAAAAACCTATTCCCCCTCACGGTCCCTCTCACGACCCGTCAAGGCCCTCCGAGACGTCAAATGACTTATGTGGAGGGTCTTCTTTGGAGAGCTCACTGCCTAGTTCAACACGAGCACCACCACAAGCCGTGGGGCCCTTCACGAGGTATCTAAGGGCTCGTGGGAGGGATCCCATCTTGGCCACTCACTGTCAAGCTTCACGAGAACCACCATGAGTTGTGGTGCCCTTCACGACCCGTGAGGGGCTCCATGAATGGTGCATTGGCTCCGTGGAGGGCTAGTGACCTTCCAATTTACTATTTTCTTATCCCACTATATTCCACGGTGTTACAATTGACCTATGATCTGGTTATCACTAATTGAGGGTGAAGGAAGATGACATTCCAAAAATGGATTTTCAAACTCGGCATGATTGTTTTGAGTTTTTGGTGATGTCATTTGGTTTGAATAATATTCCTGTCACATTCATGGACATGATGAATAAAGTTTTTAGACAATATCTAGATATGTTTGTGATTGTATTTATCGAGGAAATATTTATTTACTCAAGGAGTGAGGAGGAGCATGTCGACCATTTGAAGATTATTTTGCAAGTCCTCAAAAACCAATAATTATATTCAAAGTTTAGTAAATTTGAGTTTTGGTTCAGATTTGTGGCTTTTATTGGTCCTATTCTTTTGTGTAAGGGTATTCATGTAGTAGCTAAGAAGACAAATGCAGTTAAGTGTTGGCCTAGACCTCTATTCCCTTCTGATATTAAAAGTTTCTTGGGTTTGGGTGGTTATTATAGAAGGTTTGTGGAAGGGTTTTCTTATGTTCGAAAGCGTGTGATAAGAGTTTAAAGAGTACAAAGATAGACTTACCTCTACATAGTATTGACTTTACCAAAAGGATCTGATGGGTTTGTGGTTTATTGTGATGAATCAAAAATTGGATTAGGATGTGTTGTTATGCAAAATGGAAAGGTTATTTCTTATGCTTCAAGGAAACTCAAGATTCATGAAAAGAACTATCCTACCCATGGTTTGGAACTAGAGTTGGTTGTTTCGCCTTAATTAATTGGAGACATGATTTGTATGGTGTTCGTGTAGATGTCTTTTCCAACCACAAGAGTTTGCAGTATTTAGTCAAGCAAAAGGATCTAAATCTTCCCCAACGTGGATAGCTAGAACTCTTGACGAATTATGATATGATTTTTCTTCATCACCAGGGAAAAGCTAATGTAGTTTCCGATGCCCTAAGCGGTCTCCATTGATAGTGTTGCACATGTTAAGAATGGTAAGAAAGAATTGGTTTGCGATGTTCATAGACTAGTGAACTAGGTGTTCGGTTGGTTGATTCAAGTGATGGTAGTTTTATTGTTAATAATGGCTTAGAAACGTATTTTTTGTCAGATTTAAAAGTAAAGCAAGCTCTTGATCCAATTTTTGGTTGAATTGAATGAAGAAGTGCTTAAAAAGTCCATTGAGGCTTTCTCCAAAGAGGGAGATGGTGTGCTTCGATATCAAGGTCGTTTGTGTGTTCCCAATATGGATAACTTGAGAGAGAAAATCTTAATAGAATCTCATAGATATCGATATTCTTATAATCCTCAAATCAATCCTCAAAAAAAAATTAAAGAAAGGAGTGATCGTCGTCAATGAAATCACCCAACTAAGAGTCGGGGTCGATTCTCACTAGAATGATTTAAGGTTAAGAATTTAATTAGAGAATTAAAGTGCAATTAAGTTTTACACTTTTCCTTCTTTTCAAATCGGAGGTGTTACAACATCAAGCATTGCATGATTTGAACTCATGGGGGAGGGGTTGTTACAAACTTAAAGGAGAGTGGAATAGAAGCAAAAAAACACACAATTTCCCCAAGAGACCACTATAATATTTAAACAATTATCAAAATATGAAGCAGAAAGAAAAATATTTGCATGGACGCCCTCACCCTTCCAAAAAGAATATAGTAGTGTCCTCAATGTGATAAATTGGATTAAATAGAGAAAAGGTAAAAGCATTCCCTGATTAAGCACTGATGTTAGTGGCCTACTGGAACAACCAGTCGTCGACTATGCCCAGGTCGCCCATTGGGGCTGTAGGTGGGGATAATAATTCCTCCACTTGGGCGTGCAACATATAGATTGCCCAAAGAACATGGGTGAATTGCCTTTCATTCTTGAGAATCACCGAAGTTACCAATGTGCTATCCATTTTTCATGCATGCTTAGGTGGACTGCAACGAGTTCTTCCAATTCTATTGGCGCATCGTTGAATATGTGAAGAGCATAACCAAAATAGTCAGTAAGAAACTCAAGTTGAGCCACAAAAAAGGCAGACTCGTTGGAGCTTCGCCTACAGGAATCGGTGAATCGCTGAGTTGTTCCTTTCATCACCTATCATTCAATACCTGCCTACGTGAACATCCACATTATTGAAAACGACCAACACTTGGGTTTCCTCCCCAATTTAACAATGCAGCACAACGTGGACATTTTCTTCAAAAATTGTCCAAATACACCACTTTAACTACCCGCACATCTTGACTTTCTCCAAAGTATGCCTTCAATTGTTGCCCATTAACTTTGAACCCTACCCCATTGCATATTTAATTTCAATCGCTCTATTTCTATACACATGGGTGGCAGTGTGCGGACTAGTCCACTTGGAATTGAGTTTCCTGGGGAATAGTTTCAACATTTAATTGAACAATAGGGACAAATCTCTTACTCTAAACTCACAGGGGAGTATCATAGCATGATGCCACCTTTTAACCTTTTAATTGTACTGAGCGAAAATTTCATAGGCTTGTAAACGGAACTCATCCAACTCAAGAATTTGATGTACACATCATCTGGCAGCCACGTCCCAATTCAGGTTTATCTTCTTCAATGTCCACAAGCCTTTATGTTCCAACAACATAGGAAAATGAAAATCTTTAGAAAACACTAACTTATAAGGTGACATTCCAATGGATTTGAAATTTGTGCAGTAAGCCCAAAGAGCATCATCAAGCTTGCTCGATTAATCTTTATTGTTGGCATTCAAATTTTCGCCAAAGTGCTCTTTATTTCACTATTAGAGACTCAACTTGTCCGCTCGATTATAGATGAAAAGGTGTTGCTACTTTGTGCTTAACTCCATATTTAGGAGAGTTAGAAACTGATGAATGCAAAAGTGTGATATTCAATCACATATTATGGTCCTTGGAGTACCAAATCTTGTGAAGATGGTATTTTTTAAGAACTTTGTGACATTTTGCGCTTCATTGTTTGGTAATGTTATCGTTTCTACCCACTTGGTGCAACACCCCGGATCCGAAAGAGGCTAAGGCAACATTTTCATAAGTTACAGGAGCCAACCAATGGAGGCACCCATGGCCCATTGATGGGACCATGGACCGTAGGTGTGGTTCATAGATGACACCCAAAAAGTGGTTCAGAAAATTAGAACCAGGACGAGAACCAACAGACCGTTGATGGGGCCACGATCTATGATCGAGGGCCTATGGTCTAGACCCCCCAAATCCATGTTCCTGACCACGAACGACGGTCGTGCAGGACGGACCATCGTCCTGTCCACGGTCCATTGGTCATGGTCGTGAATAGTGGACTGGAAGTTAAGTGTAGAGGTAGTTGGGTCTTTTCCTTATTATTTTATCCCTATACTATATCGCTTTACCCCTCACTAAGCCCCATATATAAGTGATTCCAACCCCAAAATTAGTTCATTCACTTCATGCTTTTCATGTTCACCATAAAGAAGAACTCTCAAATATGTCTCTCTCTAGAAAGATTGAAGAAGAAGGATTCAACCTAGGGTCTCAAGTCAAGTCTCAATTCCTCCATTAAAGATTAGCAATTGGCTTCAAGATATGATAGTTTTCATCCATGGATTCCTTCCATTCATGGAGTTCCCAAATTCCTCTATTTTCAAAGTTAGAAATCCCCAATTGAGTGAGTGTTTTCTTCAATTATCATGTGTTCTCTTGATTATTGATTTAAATAATTGAATTATGATCTCTTATGCATGAATTGATGAAACACTATGTTTTATGATGTTTCCCCCATGAACCCATGTAATCCCCATATTTTCAAGTTATGATCATATGATGTGGGATTTTAATTATGAAAGAAGAGTTTTATGAAATCAAGCATGTATTGATAGAATTACATGAATTTATGATAATATCCATATCTAACCCATATTTTCTAAGTGTTGATGATTGCAAGTGGGTTTTGAACCTTGAAAGGTAAATTATGGAATTATGCATGTTCACATGAAATCTATGCAAATGTTTTATGGATGCTTTGAGAGTAAACTATCAATGATGATGTTGTTGATGTGTTATTGAAAGGAATTTATCATATACACATAAAAGCATGATTGTAAAAGGTTTTCTCACATAGTAAGGATTCTAAGGTTGAAGAGTCTTCTCACCTAATTGAATCAAATATTAAGAACTATCCTAATGAAATCTAGCTTGGATTGGTTATTGCATGATACCTTTCCATGGATAAGACTTAGCTTGGATTGGCAAGATGACGTGCCCTTCTATGGATAATAAAAACAAGTAAGAAATGATTAATCTGTGAGATTTAGGCATAGCACCGAGAGGATATTGAGATGGAAGATCTCCCGTTAGTAGAGGTCGGTTTTCTAGAAGCAATCTCCTTATCCCTTACCTATGTGACCCATAGGATGATTGTCTAGATATAGATGTTCATGGTCCTTACCTTGGCAAGTAGGACAACCCTTTTCAGTATGGGAGACACCGGGGGATCATGTTATAACTCACATGATCTCTATGTTGGTTAATACTAATTCCCACAATAATAATAAACTAAGGTTACTTAAAGAAGTATCTCATATGTGTTCAAAGGTCTTAAATGATGTTAGCTTGCATTGACTATCTTTTATGACTTATGTTTTCTAATCCTTTTATATCATGTTTTAGCTTGGTCAATTGCATGTCATAAAATTTCCTCTTTTAGAATGATTGAAATGTTTTATGCATAGCCATCATACTTGGTACATTGTTTTGTTTTAACGCGTACTCTTGCCTACTTTTCCAACAAATGTAGGGTCCGACAGTCAAGGTTCTCTGTTTCGTGGCTAGTGGTTGATTATGAGGTTCCCGAGATTTGGAGAGTCCTCATACTTCGAGGTTGGACTTTCATTATTTTAGTTTCTTTCTTATATTTCTAGTTTTGGACATGATGTATGAGCTAGGACCAATTTCATTCTATTGTATTAGATGGCTATTGAGACAAGTGTTTTAGACTTCCACTTTTCTTTTATAAAACAATTGGACTTAAAATATTGTCTTTACTTCCTTGTTCTATTTATTATGTAATAAATGCTAAGTGGCTTGTATGGGGTCTCTCGGGGTCCCACACGCCATGTTACATCTAGGGTGTACCCCTGGCTCGTGACAAACTTGGTAATCAGAGAACAAGGTTTAGAATGGTCCTAAGATGTCTCATAAGCCACGTCGAGTAGAGTCTTCTTCATGAGTGTGAAGCGCGCCACATTTATGAATGAGAGGCTACAAGATAATTAGAAAACTCCACTTCACTCATTACTGTAAAGTTGTGCGATAGTTTAACTCTATAAGGTATCTCTCCTAATCCTTATATGATGCTCTAAGAGGATACGACTACTCGAAGAGTTTATAATAGAAGGAATGTGAGGGAGAATGTGGAACAAGAAGCTCCTCCCCAAGCTCCACAAGTTTCGGTCGATCCTTTGGCTAAGCAAGTGACTAATGCAGAGTTTAAGGCTGCATTTCAAGTGTTGGCTCTAGCCGTGATGGCCCAATATGATAGGGGGTTTGAGGTTCCCGTGAAGCCAAATATGGCTACGGTGGAATCTAGAGTGAGGGACTTTACTAGGATGAACCCTCTGCAGTTTCATGGTTCTAGGGTTGAGGAAGCTCCTCAAGAGTTCATCGATGAGGTCTACAAAGTGTTGATGATCATGGGAGTGATGCCGGTGGAAAAGGCGGAGTTGTTTTCTTATCAACTTAAAGGTGTGGCTTAAATATGGTACAACCAATAAAAAGAAGGGAGACCGGAAGATGCGGGTCCTCTTGATTGGGAGAAGTATAAGGCCACTTTTCTTTATAGGTTCTTTCCCCTTGAGATGAGGAAAGAAAATGTCCTTGAGTTCATCAACCTTCCTCAAGGAAGTATGAGTGTGAGAGAGTATGCTTTGAAGTTCACACAATTAGCTAAATATACTCCAACAATGGTTGCCGATCCTAGGGAAAAGATGACTAAGTTCGTTTCGGGTGTGTCTGAAATGGTGGTTAAAGAGTGTCATACCGCCATGCTCATTAATGACATGGACCTCTCTCATCTCATGATTCATGCACAACAGATTGAAGAGGAGAAACTTAAGGAAAACTCTAGGGAGACAAAAAGGGTTAAAAATAGGGATGGTAATTTCTCTCATGCAAGGTCCGATGGACATGGTCGTTCTAGTTTTTGACAAAAAATTTCCGGTCAAGGTTCCTCTAATTCTCCTCCTAAGTTCAACAAATATAGGGTGTCTAACCCTAAGCCTCAAGGAGGGAATGGTAGTGGATCTTCATTGCCTATGTCTACTTATGTTAGGAATGGAAAGAAGCACGAGGGTAAGTGCCTAGCCGGCACGAATGGTTGCTTCAGTTGTAGTTAAAGTGGTCATAAGATGAGGTATTTCCCAATGCTCATGGCTAAAGGAATAGAGGTCAAGCTAGATCCTCCTAGTGGTTCGGGTTCCAATGCTCGTAAGCAAAACCAACTTTATGCACTACAGACTCGTGGTGAACAAGAGGGTTCTCCAGATGTGGTTACCAGTATGTTGAAAGTTTTCCAACTTGATATTTATGCTTCACTTGATCCCGGTGCTACCTTGTCTTTTGTGATGACATACGTGGCTATGAGGTTTAATGTTCTTTCAAATGTGTTATTAGATCATTTTTCTGTCTCTACTCTTGTCGGTGATTCTAGTGTGGCTAAGAGGATCTGTAGAAAGTGTCTCGTTTCCTTGTACCATAGATTTACTCTTGTTGACTTGGTAGAGCTTGATATGCTAGACATTGATGTTATCCTTTGAATGGATTGGCTGCACTGATTTTATGCTTCTATCGATTATAGAACTTGGTTTTTCAAGTTTCAATTCCCGAATGAGCCTATCCTAGAGTTGAAAGGGGGAAATTATATGCCTAAGTGTCAGTTTGTTTCTTGTTTTAAAGCTAGAAAGGTGATTCCTAAGGGCTTCTTTTACCATCTAGTTAGGGTGAGGGATGTGGATTACGAAACCCCTATTATTGAGTATGTCCCCGTTGTTAATGAGTTTCGGAAGTGTTCCCGAATGATTTACCTGATATTCCTCCCGAAAGGGAAATAGACCTCGGTATTGACCTTCTCCCAGATACACAACCTATTTTTATTCGTCCTTACTGTATAGCTCCGCCAGAACTTAAAGAGTTGAAAGAACAATTGAAAAACTTCTTGGATAAGGGTTTCATCTGAACGAGTATCTCTCTATTGGGTTCTCCAGTTTTGTTTGTTAGACATAAATATGGTTCTCTTCGTATGTGTATAGAATATGGTCAGCTCAATAAGGTGACCATTAAGAATAAGTATCCTCTCCCAAGGATAAGTGAGTTGTTTGACCAACTTCAAGGAGCGAGTTACTTCTCTAAGATTGATCTTCGATAGGGTAATCACCAATTGAGGGTGAAAGAAGATGATATTCCAAAGAAGGCTTTTCAAACTTAGTATGGTCATTATGAGTTTTTGGTAATGTCGTTTGGATTGACTAATGATTTGGCGGTGTTTATTGATTTGATGAATATGGTGTTTACACAATACCTTGGCATGTTTGTGATCGTGTTCATTGATGATATATTGATCTACTTGAGAAGTGAGAATGAGCATATTGATCATTTGAGGATCGTGTTGCAAATTCTTAAGGACCAACAACTCTTTGCAAAGTTTAAAAAATGTGAGTTTTGGTTAATGTTCGTAGATTTCTTGGTCATATTGTTTCAAGTAAGGGCATTGAGGTAGATCCTAAGAAGACGGATGCAGTCAAGAGTTGGCCTAGACCTATATCCCTTCAGATATTAGAAGTTTCTTGGGTTTAGCTGGTTACTATAGAAGGTTTATTGAAGGATTCTCTCTGATTGCCTCTCCTTTGACGTCTTTGAGTCAAAAGAAAGTTAAGTTCCTATGGTCTGAAGCGTGTGAGAAGAGCTTCCAAGAGTTGAAGGATAGGCTTACTTCCACTCCGGTGTTGACTTTACCGGAAGGGACTGATGATTTTGTGGCTTATTGTGATGCCTATAGAATTGGGTTAGGGTGTGTGCTTATGCAAAATAGGAAATTCATTTCCTATGTGTACCACTCCAGATTCGCAAAGAGGGTAAGACAATATTTTTAGATGTTGTAGGTGCAATTCAACGAGGCCACCCACGGCCCGACCACGGACCGTAGGTGTGGTTCGAGGATTACCCCTAAAGGAGGGTTCAAAAGGGATGAAACCACGGCCTAAACCAACGAACCATTGGTGGGACCACAGTCTGTGATCGAGGTCCTCTGGTCCAGACCTCCAAAAGCAACTTCCTGATAACAAACAACGGTTGTGCAGGACAGCCCATCGTTTGGTTCAAGGTCCGTCGGTCGTGGTCATGGATAGTGGGTGGGCAGTTAAGTTTAGGGGTAGTTGAGTCTTTTCCTAATTATTTTATCTCGTCGTTTACCCTTCACTAAGACCCCTATATAAGTTATTTCAACCCCAAATTAGTTCATTCTCTTCAAATTCACCAAAAAGAAGAACTCTCAAATATTTTTGTCTCTAGAAAGCTTGAAGAAGAAGGATTCAACCTAGGGTCCAAGTCAAGTATCAATTCCTCCATTGATGGTGGTGGATGCTCTTAGTCGATTATCTATGGGTAGTGTTGCTCATATTGAAGAAAGTAAGAAAGAGTTGGTTCGAGATGTTCATAGATTGGCCCGATTAGGTTTTCAGTTAGTGTACTCCACCAAGGGTGTTGTTATGGTTCACAACGGCTCAGAATCGTCTTTTGTGGAAGATGTGAAAGCTAAGCAAAGTTTTAATCAAATTTTGGTTGAATTGAAAGAAGTGGTACTAAATAAATCCGTTAAGGCTTTCTCCCAAGGGGGAGATGGTGTACTTCGATATCAAGGTCGTGTGTGTGTTTCAAATGTTGATGACTTGAGGGAACATATTTTATCTAAAGGCCATAGTTCGCGGTATTCCATTCACTCGGGATCCACCAAGATGTATCATGATTTGCGGGAGGTCTACTGGTGGAATGAGATGAAGAAGGATATTAAGGGAGTTGTGGCTAAGTGTCCAAATTGCCAACAAGTGAAAGTTGCTCATCAGAAACTGGGAGGTTTATCCGAAAATATTAGCATTCCTACGTGGAAGTGGGAAGATTTGAACATGTACTTTATTGTTGGTTTGCCTCGCACCCAGCGACAACATGATTCGATTTGGGTTATAGTAGATCGGATGATGAAATCGGCTCATTTCCTTCCCGTCAAGGTTTCCTATTCGGCGATGTACTATGTCAAGTTGTACTTGAGAGAAATGGTAAAGTTGCATGGAGTGCCTCTGTTCATTATTTTTTATCGTGGTATTCAATTCACTTCTCAGTTTTGGAAGTCTTTCCAAAGGGTCTTGGTACTCGTGTTAAGCTTAGTATGGCATTTAATCCCCAAACTGATGGGCAAGTGAAGCGTACTATCCAAACTTTGTAAGAAAGTTAAGAGCTTGTGTGATCGATTTTAAGGGTAATTTGGATGACCATTTGCCATTGATTGAGTTTGCTTATAGCAATAGCTATCACTCGAGTATTGATATGGCTCAATTTGAGGCCTTATATGGTAGGAGGTGTAGATCTCTTATAGGATGGTTTGAGGTGGGTGAATTTGCCCTAATAGGTCCTGAGTTGGTACATGAGGCCATAGAGAAAGTACGACTTATTAGAGAAAGGTTGAAAACAGCTCAAAGTCGACAAAATTCATATGTCTATGTAAGAAGAAGAGATCTTTATTTTGATGTTCATGATTGGGTTTACTTGAAAATTTCACTTATTAAGGGTTGATGAGTCCTAGATTTTGACTCATTTAGGGCCTGGTTTTCATAGTTTATTGTCCTTGAATACCTAAATTATGCTCTAAATTGTTGTTAAAGTGTTGATTTGCAGCAATTAAGGCAAAGGAGCAATGCAAGGACATTACCGGGCAAAAAGGATCTAAAAAGATGAAAAAGTTGAAGATGACAAAAATTGATAATCGCCAAAGCCACTCGGCGACTCGCCGAGTGGCACTTCAGCCTACCTAAAGTTCCAGACTGCCAGTCCTAGGGAAAAAGCCAATATGGCGATGAATTTGGACCTTCGGCGACACATTCTGGATCGCCTAAAGTTACAAGGCCTTGAGTATAAAAAGCCAAGGAAGACCGGCGATGAGGTGGAGCGATTGGCGCGTCGCCGACCTAGTCGGCGACACCCGACTTACCTCGCCTAATAGTCCCTACAGCCAAAATTTGGGAAACTATAAATTGAATTTTAAAAAGAGTTTTAAAAGTCCTAATTTTATTTTCGGAGTCTAGTTTTAGTTTTCCTCCATTTTGAGACTTCCTTGATATTTTCTCCTTTGGAGAATAACTTTGAAGGGTTTTTCAAGTAAACTTGAATTAGGTCTTTGATTTTTAGCATTTGGGATCTTTTTAAAGACTTGGATTGCAATACCCAAACCATGGAGAATGTTTTTGGTATTGATTTCTATCTTTTTATGATGCTTGGCTAAAACCTCAATTCTTGGGGTGTGATCATGTGATTATTTGTCCAATTAACCAATGGGTATTGGTGTTTAATAATGTAAATGATATTTTAATGTGGGTTTGATCGATAGCTGAGTAGTAATTTATGAATTGTAGTTTCAAATACAATTTTAGCTTAGTGTTTTAAGCTTGCTCGAGAGAGAGATTTTAAAACTAAGGTTATCAATTGATGATTGTAGGGTGTGGGTTGTTATGGGTTCAGCTCGAGAGACTGAATCTTAACTCACTCCTACCTATCTAGCTCGAGAGAGTAGATAAATTAAGGTTTTGGGCTATTTTGTATTGTCAAGCTTGTCGAGGTTCGAGAGAACTCGCCTTAATCGTAATAATTGTTTGAGAGAAAACTATTGCACCTATAGTCTAGCCTACCCACAGTGATTCAGCACTTTATTAATAAACGTCAATTACCCATATGGTGAAATTAGCTTATAATCAATCACATCCCGAGAATTCCTTCCTACTTGTCTAATCCCATGTTTTAGTGATTATTTTAGTTGTTAATTGACACCTTACAACCCCTCATCTGACATTCGTTGTCAAACCTTTGACTTATTTTGTTTGATTTAGACAATGTCTACTTCTATAATCGATTAGAATCGCATCTTTACTTCTTTATTGAATTCTGTACTGTACCGCTCCCTGTGGGTTCGACCCCAACTCTTTGTTAGGTTTATACTAGATAACGATCGCTTACACCTAGTATTAGATGAGGTGTACTTTGAGCGTTTATGAAAAATGGCACCGCTGCCTAGGAGTGGTGTTATTGAATTCTCTTTTTGAAGTTGGTTTGTGATTTTTGTTGTGTTATAGTTGAACCCACTTACTGTTTGTTGTTGTTTATTGCCTTGGAACAGGTGATGAAATGAGCGTAAATGGTAGCAATGTCAGACAGCAGGGCCAAAATGATGATATAGGAAATCTGAATGATGTGAACGAGGCCAATGTGAATGATATACACATGGGTGGTGTAGGTGCCATCTTGCTGCCACCGGTCGTGGGGAATGTGGGACGTGACGAGCACAATATTGCAACTTTTGCAAATGAAGGGGTTATTTGGTGGTTTGGTGCATGAAGACCCTCACGACCACATTAGAAACTTTGTGGACATTTGTGATTATTTCTCATTGAAGAATATGTACCAAGAGTCGGTTAGGCTCAGGTTGTTCCCATTCTCACTAATGGGAGACGCTACCAAATGGTTAGTCGATCTCCCAAGGGACTCAATCACAATTTGGGATGAATTGACTAAAGCATTCTACACAAGGTTCTTTCCTCCTTGGAGGATGATGTCTTTGAGAGATAATATCCAAGGTTTCAAACTCTTGGATGGTGAGTCAATCCACGAGACTTGGCTCCGATTTCAGAACTTACTAATTCAATGCCCGACTTGTGGACTCCCAAACAACATCTTGCTACAGTATTTCTATCAGAGTCTAGATTCAGTGAACAAGGGAATGGTTGATCAACTTGTCCAAGGTGGTATTATGCAGCATTTGTTTGAGATTGCTTCTGTGTTGCTTGATAACATGACCAAAATCAATCGAGCCTAGTATACAAGAGAGGATCAAGTGTCACCCTTGACATTTAGGATGACGAAGGAACAAATTGAAAAATACCAAGAGAGGGACCAAAACATGGCTAAAATGATGACCCAATTGGATCTCTTGTAAAAAATGTAATGGGAAGTGGCACTAGAGCGGTAAATGTTATTGGTGTGAGCGTGTGAGCAGGGTGAACCCTTATGAGGAACATTTTGAGGCTATTTATAATGAGGAAGTGAGCTTTCTTGCAAATCAGGGTGGTAGTTTCCGTCTGAGCTATCCTAGGATGGGCGGGAATCAAGGTTTGAATAGAGAACGTGATGACGGTTGGAGAGACCGTGAAAGGGAATGGCGTGATCGCAATGCAAGTTGGACAGAGAAAGATGAGGACAAGGAGAGATATGTACCTCCCCATGAGCGTCAAAATCCCAAAGATCAAAAGGTTGACACGGAGAATTTCCGCACTAAAGATACCCTCAAGAGACCACAAATACCCTCAAGAGTTCACAACCAAAAAGTTAGTGGTGTGGCAAGCCACGTGGGACTAATCCCTCCACCTAAGCGTTGCGAACTAGGATTCTGTCACGACCCGAGTCTACACCCTGGACGTGGCCGGCACTCAAGAACCACTATTGGTCCCCAAGCGAACCCTCATCCTGGATGACTACAAGCGGAAGACTAACTTAAGCATGCACAAAAGCTTAAAAACTGAATAAAAATTCATGAAACTCAAATGAAAAACTCTGAATAAAATAAATTATTCAACTCGCCATAAAATAGGCAACTTAAGTCTTTAAAACATTTAACAAATTAAATGAACAGGCTTCTGAAACTCTATTGTCTATCTATGAAGCCTCTAAATGACAAAGATAGAAGTCGGGACAAGACCCACAACATCCTAACAACTGATATAACTGAAAGTAAAAGTGGAACCCTCCTGAAGCAAAGAGGCTCACCATAGCTAACTCTAACTCCATGTGGTATCAACGAAGCTCTTGTTGATGACCCTGAATACATGTATCTGCATCATGAAATGATGTAGGCCAAATGGCTCAGCACGTGGAATATACGAGCATGTAAGGAGAAATCTAAAGCATAACATAAGCTTGAACTTGATAAAAAGGAAACATACTTACCTCTTCTCAAACTTACTCAACTCAATGAATGCTCAAGGATACTCAAACTTACTCAACTCAGAAGTACTCAAGGATAAGATACTCAACTCAGTAATAAGGTTCTCAACTCAGTGAAACTCAATAATAAGGTATTCGACACAATGAATCAAAGATCAACTCAAGATACTCAACTCAAGATACTCAACGCGAAATACTCAACTCATGAAACTCTAGGATAAAGCAATAGTAAAAGATGCAATATATATATATATATATGGAAAGCTGTGAAACTGTAGATATCAACTCAATGTATTGAAAAATACAATAATACTCAGTGTGTATATAAAAATACAATATAACTTTTTGGGAGTTTCTCCTAACCGACAACAATCACTATGAGTTATGTGATGATACAGCGTCTCGCCCATGCTGCCAGAATTGTCCTATACTTTGCCAAGGTATAAGACCTCTCAACTAAGTGGATCCACTAGTCTGTGCTAAAAATCACTAAGGAATCATCTAAAAAATATGACCCTTTCTACCCACGTCGGCTACGTGGTTTATGGAGATTTGAGTTATCTAAACTCGTCCCCATATCGGTGCTCAATACTACTCCCAAAATATACTCAGCACATATGGTTGAAAAACATAACTCTTTTTGTGGTTTGAGATTATTACTCAAAATCTTTCTCTAAAAAGAGATGTTACTCAACTGCTCAAAACTCTTTTGAAAATCTCAGTTTCCTCTTCTTTTAAATGTGAAAACATTTACTCTTGGGAATACTTAGCTCCCATATATCATTTTAAGGAAAATGAACTCGGTTCTACTCTTTCTCAACTCAAGTGCTCAATTCTTAAAACAAGTTTAGAAAAAGTTGTAAAAGACTTCTCAAAATAGGGTTCATGCCGAATTATGGACTTGAACGACTCAATTCAAAGTTTTCAATAACCATAAAAAGAACTCGATACTCGGAACTCAACAACTCAGGACTCAAGAACTTCAATGATACTACTCATTTCAAGAATGCTCAACTCATAAGGTTCATGCGGAATTATGAGCATGAATAACTCAACTCAAGGACTCAATGATACTCCTCATCTGAGGATTTCTCGACTCAAATGGTTCATGCGGAATTATGGGCATGAACTACTCAACTTAAGGACTTCATGGGTAACATGTAATAGTTTCATGATTAGGAATATAATCTCAGAAGGATTAGGAACTCAATACTTAAGACTTAGAACTTGAATAAACTACTCCTCTCAAAGGTACTCAATTTATGAAGTTCATGTAGAATTTATGGACATAAACGACTCGACTCAAGAGTCTACATAACAACATGGAAATCATGTATACGACTCTTCTCACTCTCGTACTTACTTTCTCAAAACTTAGCTCGAATTGATAGTTGATCTCAAAGGATTCACGATTAAACTCAAATTCTCTCTTGGACTCTACTCTTAACTCTCTCTTGAATGTGAATTATGAATTCAAGAGTTATGGTTAATGATATGAAGGATCTAAGTGATAGATTATACTCATGAATACATTCTCCTCACTCTCATGCTCACTTACTCGGGTCTTAAAACAAGTTACTAGAAGTTGTAGAAGACGCCACAAAAGGACTCAAAGGGACTTTCTTAGAATGTTCGAAAGAATTATCAAAACTTAACTCTTAACTCTACCTTGAATTTGAATTATGAATTCAAGGTTATGATCATGTTATGAATGATTTCTAGGTGTTTAGAAGTAGCTTAGAGTAGTTAGAATCGAAAATGAGTGAAGGTACCCTTCGAAAGAACTCAAACAGAGCAACCGATTGCAAACTGGATGGGGAAGGCAACCCTGGCGCACTGAGTAGCGTGGGGCGCCAGCCCCTAAACTTCAGAACATAATTTGGGGCGCACTGTCTGGCGCGACGCGTCAGGCCCAACCCAGAAAATCTTTTGAATTTCTTTGCTCGTTTTCTCACCCTAACTCTCCTAGAATCGAACGGTTTCTTCCCCATTCACTTGGATTCGATTACTTAGCATAAGTACACTCTAATCTACTCAAAACACTCACTTTCATCTCAAGAAAACATCAAAACCCCAACACAACAAGATTTAGGATGAACTTCAAGAACACTTCTCAAGAACTCATCAAGAACTCTAATCTTTCAACTTCAAGAATGAAATTTCACTGAAAATAACATGATTGGCGTGTGGGTGAACAAATCCAACACTATGTAAGCTTACATACCTCTTAGGGATTAAACCCATGGCGAAAATCCGCAACCAAACGCAAGAACCTCGACGAAGGCCTTGATCCTCTCCTCTTTTCTCTTCTTCTTTTCTCTTCTCTCAAAACCCTAACATATTTTTATGAAGCGTAAACTGAATTCAATCAATTTTGTCCCCAAATTAATTACCAAAAATGAATTTAATTAATTGGGTAGTGAAAAGACCATAATACCCTTCTAAAACTTGATTTTGACTTTCCTTATCTAGACAACCCAACTTCGAATGGACATATCTCCCTTATACGAACTCAAAACTGAGCAAACTCGATGGCATTGGAAAGATAATTCAAAGATCTTTCCTACAGTATCTGGTAGCACACCTAACTCATCCTGAGCTAGGAGTTATGGCCGTTTGAAGTCGACCCAAAACTTATACTTAGCTTAACTTTATCAAACTTTCCAAATTTAATTATTTCCAAAAATGGGTTCATTCCAATTCTAAGTCTTTCTAGTTCTTTCAAAAAGCGAGGTGTTACAGATTCACTTCAAAAAACTAGACATTCAGTGGCGACAAAAGTCACCAAAAAAGCCCAGAATATCACCACTAAAGATTTCACTGATTTTAGCATTAAAATATGATTTTGTGTTTTTTCTTCATTATTTTTAAAAAATCACAAATGATATCGATCAAGAAGGAGTTTGAAGGCACTATATATATTTTAATATCATGTCATTTATAAATGCATAAAATTACAATAATGCATTATGTAGTAGGAGATTTGAGTCGAGCTAGAAGTAATTTTGATTATTTATGTAATAATATTGGATTTTTTAATATTGATAGTACATGTTATTTATTTAGAAAATAAGGTTGCAATCAAAAATTAATTATCATATTTTTTTGTTGAAAAGAATAGGTTTTACGAGCAAATAACTATTGCAACCTTAGTCGTTGCTAAAACTCACTCAAAATCTTAAGTGACAATATTTTGGGATTTTGTGGCGACTTTTGTCACCACTAAAGGTTTAGTTTTTTTGAAGTAAATCCTAGTTGGCAACACTTAGGTGGAGAGTTTAGTCCCATGTGGCTTGCCACGTCACTAAAAATTTGGGTAGTTAACTGTTGAAAGTATTTGTGGTCTCTTGGGATAACGGCGAGCGTATTTTTTATCACAATGAAATGGAGGGTATAAGTGGTCTATTTTACATAGTTTAAGAGTAATTTGACCCTTTTCCGTTTAAAATATAAAACTTTTGAATCTTAATTTTTGCATCGAAATTTACAGCTTTTAAAAAAACTAAAATCCACAGTTCACCTAAAAATTACTACATCTTCATCAGAAAATAATTTTAAAATAATTCAAATGTCACGTACGCCTCTTAATTAAGACAGTTTCCTCAGGTTTCTTAATTAGCAACTGCGCACCATTGTAACTCCCTCTTTGACTCAAGCTGAAAACAAACACAGTTACCATTTATGCGTCGGGTGATTTTGTTAAAAGAAAAAAAATAAAGATGCAAATTTTCTTTATTACTAATTACATTGAAGGTGTCTTTTGCAAATCGAAAAAGCTTTTTTTTGTCGAAATGAAAAGATGTCATCAACAACATCTACAGTGTCGTTGGGATCTGTTGGGTTTTAAAGGTGTGAATAGGAAATGAAGGGTTGTGACTCGACGAGAGGGAGTTGCTCGGATGGCAAGCACCCCTCATTTTCAACCCGAAGGTTGCGAGTTCAAGTCACCAAGGGAGCTCCTAGGAGAGGGTAAAAAAAAAAAGTAAAAAGGTTGTGACTCTCCTGAAGGTAAATTTTCTTTATTAGTAATTAGTTTGAAGGTATCTTTGGTAAATCGATAAAGCTCTTTTCTTCCATCGCACATTGCTTAGTGTAATCTTACTTTACTAATTAAAATAAGAATTTGCTTTTGTTTGGCCATTCAACAGGATTCACATATGTTTTAAAGAAATCATGAATATAAGGGATTGTTGAACATCTTCAAGAGGTAATGCTTATTTTCACTAAGAAAAAATAATAATTTTAAATCCCAACATATGCATCAAAGTAATATACTTTTATTTAAATATTTATAAGCTTAATCATACACTTTTCTAATTAAATGTGTCATTTGTTTGTGGTAACTAATAGACTTCTTTTAGCAATTCAATGGCAGTATCATTAGAACTCAAGTAACATTTTACTTTATTATTACCTCCACGTATTGTAAAAAAACTTTGCCTATAATACTGAACTTTCATTGTGGAGTTTAATTTCAGTGTTTTTTCCATGAAAATTAGTTTGAGACAAAGCACAAGGTTAAAATTTGATAATGTTGTGGTGTAATTCTAAGGTTAGAGATCTATAATTTAATTTAAAAATATCGTATTATTACCGTGACAAAACCAGGAATAAATTTTCAACTGTGCCAATTTTTTCTTTTCATAAGTCCTTTCTACATTATATCTTGTATTATTTTAATCTTTTTATTGTTAATTAGATGTGTCTTGCTTCTTAGAATTAATTTAAGTTGTGTCTTGCTTCTTATTACTATAATATAATGATAGAGTTGGGTTTCATTATTTTTGATAGATTTAGAATTCGATGGTGAAACTTGAGTTGAACGTTTTGGATTGAAGAGTTATTATTAGCTCGATGAATTAATCATAATAGGTAACACTAGACGTGATTAGTTTAGAATGGTTTTCATAGTAAATGATGTTCTTTCATCCCCTCCAAGTGTATAGTGGTAGGGTTGTGCCTTGATTTTCTTACCTTATTTGAAGTTTATTTTTTTCCTTAAAGAAAATTAAAGTCAAAGTATTACCATAAATGCTTGAACTTTTTCTGAAAGAAAAATATAATTTTTCTTCCAAATTTGATTTATTCTTTCCTTAGAGGAAAAGTTTGGAGATCTATAAATTGAAGATTCATATTCTCATAGCATAACACAATAGAATCCACAATGTAGACGTTTAAGAGTTTAGTTTATGGGAGATTTATTCTCTCAACAGTTTTAATGTTTTTCTTTTATATTAGTTTCATATAATAATAATATGTTTTTAGTATTAATTTTTGGCATCTAATTTATCACTGTCTTAATTTGCAATTGTAAGCTTCCGCTGACGCCTAATTACTTTCGAACCCAACATATAGTGCCTAATTAATCTATAATGGATGAACTATTTATAATCTTTCTACCAAATATTTGTAGGACCTAAGTATGTTTGTCCTGGAATATGCACCAATTCAGATTGATCAACTGAAAGTATGAGATTGATGTTGAAGTACGTACTAGACAATTAATAGGCTAATAAGAAATTATCAGGTGTTAATAGTTATGTTATGAATGGGCTAATTATTTTTCGTCTCCCCTACACGTTTATCGTTTGCTATATATATCAATTACCGATGAAGATGAAGCTTATACGGTGAAACCAAATGAGCTCTATCTATCAAGTATTGGGTGGAAGAGAAAAAGATTATTTCAGAGTATATAGGGCTGTTCAAAATCGAACTAAAATTGATAATTTGAACAGAAAAAAAGTTATTAGTTTATCAGTATTGGGTTATTGGTTTAGCGGTTTTGATAACGGTTTTGATTTTTTTTGTTATCGAGTTATCGGTTCTTAACGGTTTGAAGTTTTTTCTTAACGGGTTAACCGATAACCCGATAGTAAATTAAATAATTATATTTATACCATTTTGTATATAAAGTCCTTGACTTAGAGTTTGGTTTCCTACTTTTATTTTTGATTGTGTCAAACACTTGGTTAATCTACAATATAAAAGTGTTTTCTATTGAGCAAGATGTAACTTTTGAACTCATGTGCATGGTTTATTTGGTTTGTCACATTGTTTCTAAGTGATATTTTCAATGTTTTTTTTGTGTCAAATCTTAACGGTTAAATCGATAACGATCAAAAACCGATAAGCCAATAACCGATAAACCAATATTTTAATGGTTCTATAACGGTTTAGCATCTCTACAAACCGATAACTAATAAGTCAAACCAATAAACTTTAAAACCAAACTAAACCGACCAGTACGCAACCTACATGTTGAATCTACTCAAAGCTTAAGTAGTCTTTTGTGTCTACATCTAAAGAACACTAGCATTACCACAAACTCAAATCTTTACACGTACTCATAATGAGAGGTCAAGAATCTTACGAGGCAAAAGAATTATTGGTATTCTCATTATAATATCTATTTCTTATATTTTCATTATATATATCTATTATATTGCTTATGGAGTATTAGACTTGTTAGTGTCAATCTTAATTATATATATATATAGATGCAATGTCCAAATGTATTTCAAATGTTGGTACTTGTTGGTTGTTGGACCATCTTCATCTTTTGAGTAAACAAACAAGGTCATCCTTTGCTCCCAAATGAGAAATTGCTTTCTGCATTATTTGGAAGCCATTCTGATACTACAAGTTCTAAATCTCAAACCCAAGTTCATTTTCTTATTACATGAGTGAACAATGAATTTTATAAAAAAAATGAAGAATATCCAAACCTAAAGAAGAACTTTTAGAAATAGGGAGTTTGATCTTCTTATGAAAATTCAATAATAGCAAATAAATAATTTATACATTATTTTTTATTTCATTTCAACTATAAATATTATATTTCACTTAGCCTAAATTGTTGTATGTGTGCACTTAATTAGTGAAATCTGAATGTTAGAAGTGAATGATTGTAATATTACACATATGTTACATAAGAGATATCATTATATTTCTAATATTGTATAACAATTGTTGTTTACATGCGAGCATCTCAATTCAACTAACTTTTATTTTTCATTCTCTTACGGATTATGTTGTCTTACATTACATATAGATATAACAAAAAGGCTTAATCATGGTCCAAAAAATTATTTTTTTCGTCTATGGATATATAGTAATTTGTAACTCAATACTTCTTAGAAGTAATTAATTGTGTCATTTCATATGGCACATCAATCAACATACCTAAGTGAAATTTTATAAATGAGGTTTTGGGAGAATAAAATATGCGCACATAATTGCCTAACTCGTAAAGGTAGAGAAATTATTTTCGAAAGACCCTTAACTCAAATACAATAAAAACAAAAAACAAATCCATTTATAAAACTCATAGGGGGAAGAGAACTAAATAAATAAATGATGCTTACATTAAGCAAATGCCACACAATCAATTTTATGAAATAAGAGAGTTATTTCAACAGTAAAAAATATTTAGATATATCTACATTATATTAAAGAAAAGATAATATAAAAGAATATAGTGAGTGGGAAAATAAATTAAGAGTCAAGATAATTTGCATAACGACAATTAAAACTCAAATGTTCAAGTTGGTAGTAAAAGATTTTAAAAAAAAAAAAATACTATACACATATTACTAAAAACGTAACGTTAAATTTTGTTACAAATTCATCAAGATAAATTTTATTCATTCAATAAATAATTTTAAATATACGATTTCATCTAGAATATGACATCATTTGAATTATAAAAAGTAAACCACTAAAATGATAGAAATATTTTAATCAAAATTAAATGAAACCGTGCATCACGTTGCCACTATACTAGTATATATCTAAAACCAAAGAATTGGTCAAAATAAATATTTGACATACACTCAAACCTCTATTCAACCACCATTTTTTATAGCAATATATTTTTATCTCTATAACATTCTACTTATAACTGTGTTGACATTCACTATAGAAGTACATTCTTTTGTAAAATTACCTCTCTATCATAGTCTTACTCAAATATCAATTGAGTAACAATTTTTTGTAAAAAGTATATATTACTAATAAAGACAACTATTTAAATATTTATGGTAATCGTTATTAGTGTCATGCACATACTAAATTTCAAGTATGAATATTTAAGAGAAAAATTATACTTAGATGGTGTCCATCATTATTTATGGCCGTAACCTTAAAAGGAAAGGCTATTGGTGACATTTTTTATATCGATATTTTTTTTTCTATTTTGTTGATTAAATTTGTTTAAAAATTGAGTGAAGTAAAAAACAACATTGTTAAAGAAATGTCACTTTCTCCACATATTTAAACTTGAATGTATTTTGAAATGTTTCAATGATATCTGGTCATTTTGATCTCAAAAAAATAAATAACTCTATGATAATTTGTATTAATCATTTAAAAGCATTTTTTCTATGTTCTTTCAATTATAACTATTTACTAAAAACTTTAATTTAGTAATATTAATTACATTTTACATTATCATTTACTATATGATACAATACACATGTGCATGTGCCGTTAAACTAGTAAGATTCAAATGAGTGAGAGATTGTTAGAATGACAATATAATTTTAATAAAATGATAATGTCTCTTAATGGTCCATTATGCTTGTTAGTGTTTCATTTGTCATCCTAAATTACTCATAATGCTTTATTATGTTTATTATTGTTGTATTTTTCATTCAAATTACTCATAATTCTCCATTATGATTATTGTTTAATATAAAGAAGCTAATGGTATGAAATAAGTTGAACAACATGTACAATTGTTAATTTTTATAGAGTTAGAGTTACACTAGGACTTGGCTACTACATACTAATTAGTTGTCGACTAGGGTGTTGTGTCTTATACTAGCTGAAGTTGACTAGGATGAGTTTTTATAATTTTAGTAGTAGTAGTAATCCTATACTAATGTAAATTATATATTTGTATTGTAGTAGGACTCTAAGTATAACTAGCTTAGAACTCACCTCCTATATAAAGAACATGTACTTGACAATATAATCATTAATACGCTAAAGAATTCATCACCAACTTAATTATTTACTTAAGATAAGTCAAGAAATATCTAGTCACGATCCAATTTCTCAGGTCATGATGGCACCTACTATAAACACCAGTAGGTAAGCCTAACCCTCACTCTGAATCCATAAGCGTAACGATCCAAAACTGGACGTGATGACACTCATTTTATCTCACCACGAAAAGTCAGCCTAAAATCCAATTAATACGATAAATATGAAAGTAGAACGAGAACAAAAGTCTAATCCTGTAAAATAATGCAGAAATGCATAATCAACGTAAATATACCCCTAAAACATGGTTGTCACATGTACAAGCCTCTAGATTACAATTGATTCGGAAAAAATTACAAGTCTCAAATGACATTGTTCCTAGAATAGAACAAGATCATAAATACGGAGTAAGAGGGTCCGCTAAAATGACAAATAACTACCTCACAAATCTCCACACCTTGAACATAGAAAAGGAGAAAGAGTAATTACGCGGATTCAGACTCATAACCTACACAAGTACTGTAGAAGCAAGGGGTAAGTACCAAATAGCACGGTACTGAGAAAAAACTTCTAAATTGTTACGACCCGAGCCTACACCCTGGACGTGGCTGGCACTCGAGAACCATTGCTGGTCCCCAAGCGAACCCTCATCCTGGTTGACTTCAAGCGGAAGACTAACTCAAGCATACAAAGCTTAAAAACTAAAATAAAAGTTCATAAAACTTAAATTCAAACTTTAACTCAAATGAAAACTTTGAATAATAAAATATATTCAACTCGCCCCAAAATTGGCAACTTAAGTCTTTAAAACATTTAATAAAATAAATGAATAATACAGACTTCTCTACTATATTGACTATCTATGAAGCCTCTAACTGATAACGATTGAAGTCGGGACAAGAACCACGACATCCTGACTAAACTGAAAGGTAAATGAAATTCTTCGGAAATAAGGAGGCTCACCATAGCTAACTCGAACTCTCGGATGTATCAACGAAGCTCCTGTTGAAGATCCTGAATACATGTGTCTGCATCATGAGAAGATGCAGGCCAAATGGCTCAGTACGTGGAATGTACGAGCATGTAAGGGGAATTCTAAAGCATAACA
>JAJONZ010005012.1:0-48546 GCA_029582445.1 Solanum paucissectum
CGACTATCGAGTTAAATATTTGCTATTGACAATATTCTTCCATATTCTCTGTGGGATCGACCCCGACTCATAGTTGGGTAAATATATTGCATACGATCGTTTATATTTCTTTTCAAGAAGTATATTTGAACGTTATCAACAACCATAAATAAGATCCTACTTGACACGGCTTCATAGACACCCTAGGGCACTTGAAGTTTGTGCTCTAATACGAAGTTTTTCATTACCTGAGCCTGCATCTTGGACGTGGCCGGCACTCGAGTACCATTTCTGGTCCCCAAGCGAACCTTCAACCTAGCTGACTACAAGAGGAAGACTAACTCAAGCATACAAAGCTTAAAAACTAAATAAAAATTCATGAAAAGCTTTAACTCAACTGATTAACTCTAAAAAAAAAAATATTCAACTCGCCATAAAATAGGCAACTTAAGTCTTTAAAACATTTAACAAAATAAATGACAGACTTCTGAAACTCTACTGTCTATCTAGGAAGCCTCTAAATGACAAAGATGGAAGTTGGGACAAGACCCACGACATCCTAACAACTGATATAACTGAAAAGTAAATGAAATCCTCTAGAAGTAAGAAGGCTCACTATAGCTAACTCGAACTCCATGTGGTATCAAAGAATCTCATGTTGATGATCCCGAATACCTGAATCTGCATCATGAAAGGATGCAAACCAAATGACTCAGTACATGGAATGTACAAATATGTAAGGGGAATTCTAAAGCATAACATAAGCTTGAAACTTGATAAAAAGGGAAACATACTTACCTCTTCTCAAACTTACTCAACTCAAGGATACTCAAAACTATTCAAACTTAATCAACTCAGAAGTACTTAAGGATAATATACTCAACTCATTAATAAGGTTCTCAATTCAAGATACTCAACTCGAAAGACTCAACTCATGATACTCATGGATAAGGTAATAGTAAAATATGCAATATATATGGAAAGCTGTAAAACTGTTGATAGCAACTCAATGTATTGAAAAATACAATAATACTCAATGTGTATATAAGAATACAATAAAACTTTGTGGGAGTTTCTCTAACCGACAACCATCACTATGAGCTATGTGACGATACAACGTCTCGCCCACACTGCCAGAACTGTCCTATAAATTGCCGGGATATAAAATGCCTCAACTAAGTGGATCCACTAGTCTATGCCAAAAAAGCATTAAGGAATCATCTAAAAGGTATGAACCTTTCTACCCACGTTGGCTACATGGTTTATGGAGACTTGAGTTATTTGAACTCGTCCCCATATCGGTGCCCAACTCCCAAAATATACTCAGCCCATATGTTTAAAAACATAACTCTTTCTGTGGTTTGAGATAATTACTTAAAGTCTTTCTCTAAAAAGAGATGTTATTCAAACTGCTTAAAACTCTTTTGGAAATCTCAGTTTCCTCCTCTTTTAAATGTGAAAACATTTACTCTTGGGACTACTTAGTTCACATATATCATTTTAAAGAAAATGACCTGACTCTACTCTTTCTCAACTCAAGTGCTCAAGTCTTAAGACAATTTTTGAACAATTTGCAAAACACTTCTAAGAATAAAGTTCATGCTAAATTATAGACGTGAACGACTCAATTCAAGGTTTTCAATAACCATAAATAGAACTCAATACTCGCTCAACAACTAAGAACTCAAGAACTTTATTGGTAATAGTCATTTTCAGAATGCTCGACTTAGAGGGTTCATGCAGAATTATGGGCATGAACTACTCAACTTAAGGACTCAAAGATACTTCTCATATCATGACTACTTGACTTATAGGGTTCATGCGGAATTATGGACATGAACTGCTCAACTCAAGGACTTTATGGGTAACATGTAATAGTCCCATGATTATGAATATAATCTCGAAAGGGATTAGGAACTCGATACTCAAGACTTAGAACTCAAAGATGCTACTCCTCTGAAAGACACTCAATGTATGGAGTTCATGCAGAATTTATGAGCATGAACTACTCGAATCAAGGGTCAAAAGAACATTATGGAACTCATGTATACGACTCTCCTCATTCTCATACTCACTGCTCGAGTCTTGAAACAAGTTATTAGAAATTTTAGAAGACTAAAAGGGACTTTCTTAAAAAATGTTCGAAAGAACTCTCAAGACTTAACTCTTAACTCTACCTTGAATTTGAATTATGAATTCAAGGTTATGATTTGTGGTAGGAAATATATTGTGATGATTAAAAGTGTTTTAGATAGTTAATCATGCGAAACGGTTGAAAACCACTGTCTGGGGAGCAAGTCCGCGATGCGGAGATGCATTTTAATATTTGATCGAAGAAATGTTTGAGGAAGATGGGTCTGCGAGCTCTCCGCGACGCGAAGAGAAAAATATCACTTCTAAGGAACAGGTCCGCATCGCGGACCTGGTCCTTAATTTCTGCCCGATCTTTTCTTACTCGTTTTCGACCCTAATTCACCTAGATTCGAATGGTTTCTTTCCCAATCACTTGGATTGGATTTCTCAACATAAGTACACAATAATCTACTCAATATAGCTCTCAAAACACTCACTTTCATCTCAAGAAATCATCAAAACCCCAACAAAATGAGATTTATAATGAAACTTCAAGAACACTTTTCAAGAACTTAAATCTTACAATCTTTATGGACGAATTCGAATATGAAAGATCATGTTTTGCGTGTGGGTGAATGAACCCAACACTATGGAAACTTACATACATGAAAGAACCATCTTCTTGAAGAACTTGAAGGAAATTCTTGGAAGAAGAACCCTAGCCTTAGCGTTTCTTGAATTCCTTGAGCGTAGAATTTTTGGAGTAGATGAGAGTGTTTGATTTATGAAAACTAATATTGCTACACGTTTAGGGCTATTTAGATGATCTCCTAAGGGTTTTTAGGACAACAATACCCCTAAAGAAATAAATAAAATGAGCTGAGAGTCGGAATAATTTTTCAGCAGGCAATGAGGACCGTATTGGCTCCGTAACGCGGAGCCATCGCGGAGCTGCTGTCAGGTTTGGGCGTCGTTAGTAAATCAGTAATAACTTTCTACTTAGAGCTAAAAATTTAGCAAACTCAGTGGCGTTGGAAAGATAATTCAAAGACATTTCATCATTTCTCTTATAGCCCACATAACTCATCCTGTAATAAGAGTTATGGTCATTTGAAGTTGACCCAAAACTTATAACTTAAGCATAACTTACAAAATTTCAGATTTTGCTATTTCCAATTTAGTTATCTTTGGAACTCAAAGTGCTACATCTAGTGACCTTAACACTTAAAGAAAAAATTTAAATTCCTTGGTAAAAATCCTACTCACACAAAGGATGGTTCGAGTCTTAGGTAAAAAAAATTATGGGGTGTTACATTTAAAATGCTTATATATATAATTAATGGTTAAATGAAGAATTAATTAAGGCCCTTAGATCGAAATAAAGGGTTGAAATTAAAACTTATGAAGCACAATCCATGTGCTCACCTACGTGGCATTAGGCGATTGGTTGAATATGGGAGACTTGGATTGCCAAGTTTGCTTAAATTAACACATTTAAAAATGTAACTCTTTTCTTTATTAAACAACCATAATTTATTCAATTAAAAATAATTATACTGTAAGATTAGTTATTAATAACGTTTCAAAGACACTTCATCCATTGTAAGCGTCAACGATCGTTAATCAATATATAACCCAACTAAATGAGTTGGGGTCGAATCCCACAGGGAGCGGTACGTGTTTAAGATTCAATAGTAAAGTGTGAACATGGTCAAATCAGTCATAGGAATAGACATTATTGAATAAGAACATAATTCAAATCAGGGGGTGACACGAATGTCAAATAAGGGGGTTTTGGTTTGAAATTATCAACTACAAACATCAACAACATAAAATAGCAATAATGAGGCGGGTTCTTGGGATGTGATTCGATTATAGGCTAATGTAGACAAATGGGTAATTGCAACTATTACAAAATAGCTAGATATTAGTGCATAAGCTAGAATATAGAGTAGGTAAACTTTCTCACGAACAATTTACCCCGAATCAAGTCGATGTCTCTCGAACATCAATAAGCATGCAAAATAAGAACATCCTACACTTAAGTCCATTCAATTTCTCGAGAGCTAAATGTGTGGAAAAGGGTTTAGGATTCACCCTCTCGAGCTGAACCCATGACAACCCAATACCCACTGACCATCAATCAATAATCTTAGTTTTGAAACCTCTCTCTCGAGCAAGCCAAAAACACAAGGGTAGAACTGCATTTGCAACTACAATTCTTAAATTAAACCACAATTATTGATTGAACTCACTTCTAAATAGCATATAAACTAACAATTATCAATACCCATAAACTATATCAGCCCATAATCACATAATCACACCCCAAGAATTGGGGTTTTAGCTAGACATCATAAAAAGATTAAAATCATTACCAAATTGAGTTTCCATCAACTGGGTAAGATTGATTCCGTCTTTACAAAGGTCCAAATTGAAGAATCTCAAAGACCCACTTCCGATATCTCAAAAGTGAAAAACTTCAATTCTTCTAAGCTAAAGGAAAACTAGAAAAAACTTGTCTCAATCCTCAGAATAATAATCACAATTCGATATAATGAAAAGTGGATGCTAAACTAAATGTTCAAAATGTATTTATAGTCGCCAAAATATGTTGCGAAGAGCCACTCGGCGCATTAGGTCGGGCTCGCCAATCCACTCAGTGATCATCCCTTTGGTCAATTCCATCGCCCTTCTGCCTTGGCCTTCAGCATCCTCAAGGTCTATAACTTTAGGCGATCCAACACTGCATCGCGGAACCACTCGATGATCCGCTGTCTGTTCCTTTCTCTCGCTAACTTGGTTCATTCCTTCAGGGCTTGGCACACTAGACTTTTGGCGGTCAAACAGCCATTCGGTGACTCACCAAGTGGACTTGGCGATCACCAGGCTTGGTTTTCTGTATTCTTTCAGCTCGCTTCGTCCCTTTTTGCACATTAGTGTCCTTACTTTGTTCCTCAATCCATATACCTGGAAATCAATGGTTTTACATCAGTTGTTTGCACAAAATAAGCATTTGAAGACACTAAATAATTGTAAATAAAGACATAAATGAGTCCAAATATCGGAATCATCAACACCCCCAACTTAAACTTTTGCTTGGCCTCTAGTAAAACTCAAGTTCAGCAGTTCAAAAGGGATGTCTCAAACAGTTCAAGACTAAATCATGAATGTACAGAACAAGACTCAACTTACTCATGCAAGGATCAATTGTGCACTCAAAGATTCAAGTTGTGACTCACCATTATCAAAGATTCTCAAGTTCACAATACTTGCTTCAAATGCAAGTTCAAGCTCAACAAAGGTACTCAAAGGCCCTCACAAAAAGATGATTCCATATTCACACACAATTGGTCGATACTTTATACCTTTGGAATCACATACAACTCTCACACTCACAACGATGAACATATGCATGACTTCACCCATTGGTTTGCCCTTATTTTCCAATCAACATTCGTTTCATCTCACTCAAGATCAAAAAGGTCTTTTCAAGGCTTGTAATGGGACTGAGTGTAAAGGTATGGTCATTTAGGCTCAGTGGCTGCTATCCTCATGAAATGTGGTATGCAACACTTTCTTTCCTTTTCTTCAACATTTGCACTTATGCTCCCAATTCACCCAATTATTCACTTCTCATGGAATACCGGACACCCCATTTCTTTTGCAACTTTCACAACTTTACTACACAACTTTTTTCATTCTTCTTTTCTTTCTCTTCTCTTTTTTTATGGAGGGGTTCCATCTTGTTCAAGTCCATGGATAAAGGGGGCCTTCTTCACATTTCTTGATTTTCCTTCTCTTTTCACCACACCCACAACTTAGGCTTTTGGCCTAAGCTGGCTATTCAAACACACCACACTTCATTAGGATTATGGGTGAATGGATAAAGAGAGGTCTCATTTGCTCAAGTTTCTTCCAAGAAAAGGGCAAGGCTCAAAAAAGGTTCAATCAAGGTTCACACAATCACAAGGTATGCCACAAAAGAGGTATAATGTCAAATTGTTTCACTCTTCAAGATTATTACCTAAGATCATTTCCAGAGCTTACATCACTAAATCAACCGGACCAACGGGGAAAATTCTAGGTGTCATCACACAAGGTTCACGGTAAGCGCATCACACAAGGCATTGACACCAATATCGAACAAGACTCCACACTTTCGCTAGTGTGCAATGTTCATCACAAGAGACTCATTCGATAACCAGGTAATCACAACGAGATGCAAAAAGTTCACATATTATCTATGCAACTTCATTTGGCCTCATCTTAGATGCACATTCATTTTTATTCGATTGAGAGCACTATTCAAGTCATCGGTATTGATCATGACGAACACTTAAATTTAAACAAGAGCAGCCATATTCAAACACAACCAAGAGGTCGCAAAATTTTTCAGAAGGGTCCAAAAACTATTTGCAATTAAAACAAGGAGCCACAAGCTCAAGCATCCACAAAACAGTGTCAAAACACAATTTACAACACAAAACCCAATATACAAACAAAAGTAATAATCACAAGAGGTAGGTATGGAAATACCTCATCCCACCACAAATTAAAAAACAATTTGTCCTCAAATGCAACAAAAATATCCAAAAGTGAATAAAAATGATAGAGAGGGAGGTAAAGAAAAGTCATGTCTACACAGTCTCTCCATCTGTCGGGGAATCAATGCCCGGTGCGACACTCTGATCTTGGGCATCAATGCTCGGAGTCACATCAGCAGTACTGACACCACTAGGGTCAACCATGGGTGTGTCTACCAAAGAGATCTGCACATTGAAATCTACTATGGCCTCCTCAATCTCCGTAAGGTACTCTTAAGAAGCCTCCACATCAACACCAAGATGCTTTTGATCAGTCTCAGCCTCGGACTCAGCAGCAGCCACCTCCTCAACTCAAACCACATCTGGATCAACAGGCATATCGAGGATCTCCACAGTCCCAAATATCATAGACATATCCGTGGACTTCAGCTGGTCTACATCCTCTCTCAGCTCATCAATAGCAGCCTTTAGAGTCGTCACCTCCTCAGTGGCCCCTTGGCCTTGCTCACACACCGCTATCAACCAGGGCCCTCTCATTCATATCAGGAATGGTGGCCTCAAGCCTGGAGGTGTGCCTATCAGCACATTGGGCTAGCTGCCCCATCCATATCAATGCACCCTAGGGGAGCGGGGGTCGGCCAGCAGCAACAGTAGACCTAGGAGGCAGGGGAGCTGTAGTGGAACTGGGAGTCATAGAAGGGACAATAGGTATACCAGAAGACCCAGGGGCCGGAGTAGGAAATGTTGCCTCTGCAGGTAGTATCTCCATATCAATAACCGAGGAAGAATCCATTAAAGTTGCCTTCTTCTTCTCGGCCTCATCCTTCAAGTACTCACCTCAATCCCCCAGATATCGGTAGAAGATATGGGAATCACTTCCACATCCTTCTTCTCATCTCGAAGAACCTGAGCTCGTCTACACAACTCGATAATCAACACTGGAAAAGGCAGAGAGGTTTGGCGCTGCTTGGCCCTCATGACCATCTCCTTTGAAATGATCATCCCTAAATTCAGCCTTGCCCCATCAATGATGCAACCAAGACAAATGGCTTTTGCTTGGCGGAGAATCGACTCATTCTGGGATGGCATGATAGTAATGTTGATGAAGCCAAACTAGAACCTTGCTACTATATTAAGGTTCTTCTTTTCAATGGGTGCACCAACCTCGAATCACTTGGGAGTACCGTCAGATATCAGAGAAGCCAACCATTTTTTCATGTTCTTGAACGTTTTTGTCCTGATCTTGTATTGACAGTCATCCTCAATTCTCATTGAATATTCCAGGACTGCATTGATAACCTCACTATCACACTTCACCTTTCTGCCCCTGACAACCACATAGTCTACCGGCTTGAATTTGGCGGCCTGCTTCTTCCCTTGTGACACCAGGGCTCCGTAGGCGGTGTAGAATTCCCGGACCCAATTTGGAACATAAAGTCCATGGGGTTGAGTGAATAGCTAGAATTTGTGAGACCTCAAGCAACTCATGATCTCCGGGTATCTGTCTATGACTCCATCAGTAGACAGCCTCTTTTCTTCGATGATAGTCCTCAATCCCTCAGTCTTTAGTTTGTTCATAGACTGGGGATGAGGACCCTGTGCAGCTGGTGCTGGAACCACAACATGTGCCGAAGTAGAAGGAGTAGTGGTGGCCTGGGGAGTCCTAATCCTAGACAGATCGTTCAACCTCTTGGATCGCAACTCCTCTCTCTGGGCTGATAGTAGCTCATCTTCAGGCTCAGAAGTTGAAACCTGATGATCCTGGTGCTCACTCTCACTCTAAGAAGTGGTGAGGTGGGTGGCATAGATTTCGTCACTGTCGGAGGTGATCTCTAGTGATGCAGGAGCAGGTGCTTTACCTTTCCCTTTTCCCTTCCCACATGTTGTAGGAAGTTTGGCTGCCTTTTCCTGAGATGCAGCCGCATCCTCATTGATTTTGATTCCCTTAGCCCTCTTTCGGGGCGACATGTCTCTACCTGCCACTTTTGGTCGAGCCATATCTGAAAAAACATCGTGGAAAGTTAGAAACATCTCAAGAAAAATCACAGAAATTATATTGCAGACAGACTCACTGAACCGATCGACAACTCGCCGAATCACTTTGGTGAGCCAGATCGGGCTCGCTGAAAGGATTGGCTAAAAAATTTCTAGAAAAATTGGCATGTCGGCGATGGGAGGGGCCTTTCGGTGAATCACCGATAGCATTTGGTGGGCACAGACTAGCCCGCCAAAAGTTACAGTGCATTTTAGAGGTTAGGGGAGCATAAAGGTCGATCAAAGAAGATCTTCAACGAGTCATCGAGCGCACTCGGTGAACTCAGGCTTCTCGCCGAAAGTTACAGAACTAAAACTTAACATTAGCATGAAAAAAAAGGCTATCAAGGGGGTGTCAGCGAACCCCCGAGTGGTTCAACGAGATCGATCCAGCTCACCAAACTACTCAACGTGCCTACTTTCTACCTCAACTTCTGAAATCCACCCCGCAGCCCCCGAAAACAAAATCAAACCATGCAATCATTCAATTAAACATAGACCCATGTCACCGGGGTACTCAGACTTGCCGCGGTTTGGCCAAAATTGGCCATTTGACGACTTAAGCCTTTAAGAATGACGTCAACCACTCCATCATTAGGAAAAGTACATCATTTAGCACAATTATGGGTTACTGAGACTTCACCCAACTAGACCCAATTTAAATTACTCACAACCCAATCAATTTAGATCAACTCTAAAGCACGAAATTTGGGAAATCAACAATTTAGCATTTTAGGCAAGATTTCAAAATTAAAATAGGCACATGATGAGTCCACAAGTTGGACTCATTTAGGGCTATATTTTAATATAAATTGAGTCCTCAAATGCTTATTTTATCTCAATATCTGATGAAAACCCTTAAGTTTCAGGTATTTAAAGTTTGAAGGACAACATGGACACTACTTTGCAAAAAGGAACGAAAAGGCTGAAAAGAACAAAAAAATGAAGGCCTGAGGATCACCGAGTCCACTTGGCAAATCGCCGAAGGGTATCACTTCACCTTTTGTTCCAGTGTGCTGAGCCCTAAAGGAAAGGATCAAGTCGGCGGAGAAAGGTAGTAGTCAACGCATCGCTGAGGAGTTCCGCAAAGCAGTACTATGTTTCCCAATAACCCAGAGCACTACGATGCCAAAGGATGGTGCAAGATGGCGATGAACTACACCAAAGGGAGAATCACCGAGTTGATCGGCAATTCCGACTAATGTCGCCAAATGATCCACTGCAGCACAAATTTTGAAAACTATAAATACTCGTCGAGAGTTATAGCTTAGTATAATATTTTTAGTATCATATTTACAATATAGAACAATTAATATAATTTTAGTACTATTTATTTTTGCCTCTGAGTTTTGAGAGGGTTTTGGAAACTTGAAGAAGAAGAGGGTTTCATCTCCAAGGGTTTGGACTTGGGTCTCTTGGATTCTTCATACTTGACATGTAACAAGATTTAAATCTTTATACCCACTTGAATGCAACCTCATTTAGGTATAAATTTATATCTCTTGATGTGTGGCTAAAAAACCCCAATTCTTGGGGTGTGATTTAGCGAATATGGGTTAACATTGTTGTTAGGTCTTGCTTGCTGATAGATTAGATGTAGTTTAATGGTGATTTCTTCTAGTAGTTGTGAATGAATTTAACAAATTTGTAGTTGAAAATACAAGTTTATTTATATGTTTTTGGCTTTTTCGAGAGAGAGGTCGCGAAACTAAGACTACTAGATTGATGGTCTAAGGAGTGGGTCGACATGAGGTTCGACTCGAGGGAGTGAACCCTAGTCCCATATCCTAACACTCAGCTCGAGAGAGTGAGTGGGTTAAGGCGTAGGATGGTCTTCATGCAGCAAGTAGGTCTCCAAGAGGAACCCATTTGTAACAGGGTAAGTTGCTCAAGAGATAATTTATTCCCATGTATAGCTTAGCCTAGTCACTATTACTCTATAAATTCATGTATCAAAAGCCTGTACCCAATAATTTAGATTAGCCCGCATTCCTGTCACATCCCAAGAATCCCCTCTCACTCATAGATTTCTTTGTTTTTTCTATACTTGTCACAAAACCCCAAATCGATATTTGACACTTTTGTGTGCCCTTTTAATTTACAATGTTTTTAATCATTAATGTCTTTAGCTACGACTAGTTAGAACTAAATTTTATTTTTCTATTAATTCTCGAAACCACTCCCTTGGGACTCGACCCCAACCCTTGGTTGGGTTATTATACTATTGCACGATCGTAGATACTTGCATTGGAAGTTGTGTCATTGATTACACAAACATCAAAATGGTGCGGCTACCGGGGAGTGGTGTTATTTGGGAATTCTTAGTTAAGTAGAATTTTTTTGTTCTTACTAGTTGTAGTCTACTAGCCTTATTTTTAGTTTTGTTTTTCTTTAAATTTGTTGGTGTAGGAAGGTTCCCTGAGCATGGCTGAGGAAAATAATGGCAACTCGGTTGAGATGAAGCAAGAAGTCGAGGGTGACTTTAAGTTAGCTGCACTGGCAACTCAGCTGAACGACTTAGCCACCAAAATCTTAAAGGTGGAAAACCAGTGCATGATCCAAAGGGGGCACATCCCTCCTTTTGAGCAAGAAAGGTCTAAGAGCAATGGAAATAAATGTATTTAGGATACGCTATTAATCATTCTCCAAAAAGTTCATGTACAAGATAGAATTCTAGAGGTAATGAAGGAAAGCGTGGAGGTACTGAATCAGATGAGTGGCTCCCACTCAAGATCATTAAAGTTGATTGAAAACCTCTTGGACCTCACATTGCCTCATCTCTACCCAAGAAGTAAAGGAGGGTTGCTTAGTGGCACTAGGTCTAAGCCCAGAGATGAAGTTTGACTGATAGCTCACGTCGAGCCACGACGTTAAATAAGGCACTTCTTGGGAGGCAACCTAAGGATTTAAATGCTTTTGTATATCTTAGAAATAACGGTGTGTTGAATGAATGGGTTATAATGTGGTGAATGTTTGGAAATTGCGTTTGACGAACTAATAGCTCCATTCAGCGAACCACCGAACAGGTTGGCAGTCCCGATGAAAACCGTCGTTTGGACCTTCACTCTGACTGAGGGTCCTGTAAAACTAAGCAAGGTGAATGACCTTCGGTGTGTCGCCGACTGGATCGGCGAGTGCGACTAATGTCGCCGAATGATTGTGAACTGGATGGTTTATAATGGCCAAAGGTCCAAAAAGATGAAATCCTTCACTTCTGGCTTTAAGTCTTCACAAATTCACATCAAGGTAGTATTTTCAATATTCTTATATCTTACTAGTATTTTGGTTGAGTGATTTGTGCTCAGTTGGATTTCTTTGCTGCCAAGCTTTTCAACCACATTTTAATCGGCACAGAAGGTTAGTTTTCCAAACCCCGATCTTACTTTCGAATAGTTTGAACCTTTTGGAATGAGTGTATCTTATTGATGTGTGATGGGCCTCTCTGCTACGATTAGAATGTTTATTTTAATTTGAAAATTGGTCCCGTAGTGTTTTGATTGTCAAATGCTCGTATTTGTTGTGATTGTAATTGAATGAAATCCCATTGGGTTGTGCTTGCTTGTTCCTTTGATTGTTTGGGTGGAGTCGTAATAGCCCGTGTTTATGCTAAATGACGAAAGTTGCTTTAATGATAGAATGCGTAACCACATTCTTAAGAGCAAATTTCGTCAAATGGCCAAATGCGATAAGTCCGGGAGAAATCTGAGTATTCCAGGGTGATGCGTATTGTGGGTCTTGTTCGAGTTTCATTAGTGCATGCTTTGATTTTGCTTTTGGGGTTTGCAGGATTGAATTCAAGAAGATGGATTGAAAATGGGCACGTTGGACCATTTGGCGAACTGGATCGAGCTCGCCAAATCATTCGGCGGTTCGCCCAATGTCTCCATCTCGCCCTTAATATCAGGCCAAGTTGGATGAGTCTGTAACTTTCATCGAGAAGCTATGGGTCGCCGAGTGCATCAGCGATCCCAACTAACTGTGCCGAGTGATCCTTCGCAGAACATTTTTTGACAACTATAAATACTATTTGAATTTTTATCTTAGTATGCAATTTTCAGATACACCATTTTATTTTTCTAAGTTTTAAGTAGAGAGACCTGTTCTTTGCTTTTGAAGATTTGAAGACTTCCAATTCCAAGAAATTACAAGTGGGTGTTGAAGATTCTTCATCCTAGACTCATTTAAACTGAATATAAATCATACCCAGTTGATGTTACTTCGATTTGGTATCATTTTCTTCCTTTTTTCTATGTCTAGCTAAAACCCCAATTCTTGGGGTGTGATTTTGTGAATATAGGTTAAATTTCTTGTTGGGTATTGCTTATTGTTAGTCTATTTGCTGTTTAAATGTGATTTCGTTTAGTAGTTGTATTTGAACTTAATGGGATTGTAGTTGCAAATATGATATCATCTTAGTATTTTTGGCTTGCTCGAGCGAGAGGTTTTAAAACTTAGACTACTAAATCGATAATCGGTGGTTATTGGGTCGTCGTGGGTTCAACTCGAGAGAGTGAACCCTAGGCCTTTTCCCATACATTCATCTCGAAAGAGTGAATGGGCTAAGGTGGAGGCTGTGCTTAAAAGCGGCAACTCGATGTTGGAGAGAAACCGAGTTGATTCGGGGTAAGTTGCTCGAGAGAGAATTTACCCCTACTAAAGTCTATCCTTGTTACAAATGTTCAGCCATTGACTATCAGTAGCATTTACCCGATTGTGTAGTTTATCCCATATTTCTATCACATCCCAAGAATCCCGTCTACTTATATTCACATCTTCTTATCTTTGCTATTTTAATTGTTAATTTGTTACAAAACCCCCCTTGATAATTGACACATTGTCTCACCCCTTAGATTTAGTGTGTTTGTATTCAATAATGTTTTTTACCTATGACTAATTAGAAATTAATTTTATTGTTCTATTAATTCTCAAGCCCACTCCCTTGGGACTCGACCCCAACCCTTGGTTGGGCTACTTTAATATTGTACGATTGTAGACACTTGCATTGGAAGTTGTGTCTTGATTACGCAAACATCAAAATGGCAATGCTGCCGGGGAGTGGTGTTACTTGAGAATTTTTAGTTAAATTGAATTTTGTTCTGGTTAGATATAGTGATACTTACTTAATTTTTTGTTTTGTTTTACTTGTTTGTGTGTTGAAACAGGAAGAATGAGTGTGATTGATGACAAAGGTCCCAAATGGACCAAGTGTTATCTTCTCTCTACCCAGAGCCAAAAGAGGGGTGGCCTGATGAAAATGAGGCAAACCTTACTAATGGAACTTGAGTGAGGAGTTGCGTCGTGCCACGACATTAAATAAGGCGCTTCTTGGGAGGCAACCCAAGGATATATCGCTTTATGTTTATTTTAGAAATAATGGTGTGTTGATCATGGAGGTTTAAGTGTGGAAAGTGTTTGAAAAATGAAGGTTGGCGAACTAGAGGTCCTGTCGGCGAATCCCTGAAGAGGTCGGTGACCCCGACCCGGAGAGCCGTTGGACTTAAGACAATTTTAAAGTGTAGTCTGTAAAACTCGGCGTGCCTAGGAAATTATTGGCGAGTCACCGACTTGGTCAGCGATCGTGATCAAGTCTGCCGTTCAGATCCCCAGTTTACCTGGAGGTCCTATAAAACTCGGCGAGGTAAGTGATCATTCGGCGAGCATGACTAATGTCACCGAATGGGCGAGAACTGGATGGTTTTTAAAAGGCAAAGGTTTAAATTTTCAAACTTTTCACTTTCCCTCACTTTTGAACTTCACAAGCTCACACCCGCACTTTAGTTTCTATATTTTTCCATTTCTAGTAGTATTTTAGTCATTGATTTATGCTCGTATTGGGATTACTTTGCCGCCTAGCATTTTAGTCTTTATTATTCGGCATCTAAGGTTGGTTTCTTGAACCCCGCATGTATTTTTGAGAATTTGAACTCTTATGCAAATGATTCTATCTTGTTGATGTGTGCTGGGCCTCTCTAATAGGATTAAGTTTCTTGAATACCTGTTTTAATTTGAAAATCTTGCCCGTAGTGTTTATATTGTTAAAATCTCGTATTTTTGTGCCTTAAATTCGGTTAAATTTTATGGGGTTGTGCTTGCATGTTATTGGGTATAGTAGGGAGACGTCTGAGTATCCTGAAGATATGGTAAAGACCATAATTGTAATGCCACCCCAGAAAAGAGTACAGGGTATCACTATAAATGAAGGGGGATCAAATCCTCCAAAGAAAGGAAGACAAGAACCTCCACCTGGAGATAAAGGCAAGGATATGAGGGCCTTACTGAGACAGATGAGGCCATGGTTGATGCTGATGGCTCCTAGTGGATCTGGTACTGCTGGTCCTTCTGAGGTGAACCGGGTACAGAGGCCCAAGTTCAGACTTATGCACCGAGCAGTGATGCCCATACAGATGGAGCGACTGTGTAGACAAGATCCCCTCTTTACCTCCCTCTCTGTATTACTTTATTTTACTTTCAGATATTTTCGTTCGCCTTTGAGGACAAATGATTTTTGTTTGTAGTGGGGTGAGGCCCACTTTTGTTCATATTAGTTTTGTTTATATATTGGGCTTTGAGCTAAATGAGTGTTATACACTACTTTTTGTGGAAGGTTTGAGCTTGTGGCTCCTTGCTTTTAATTGCAAATGGTTTTTGACCCTTCCGAAAAAAATTGCCACCTCTTTTATGTGTAGAATATGGTTGTTCTCTTGCAAATTTGAGTATCAGTTTTGATCAATACCGATGACTTGAATAGTGCTCATAATCGAACATAAATGAATGCGCGGCTACGACGAGGCCAATTGAAGTTGAATAGACAATATGTGAACTCTTTGCATCTCGTTGAGACTAGCCAATTATCGGATCGAGTCTCTCGTGATGAACATTGCACACTAGCGAAAGTGTAGAGTCTTGTTTGACTTTGGTGTCGATGCCTTTTGTTATGAGCTTAGTGTGAACCATGCATGATAACACCTAGAATTTGCCCCGATGGTCCGGTCGGCTAAGTAAGCCTATCTCTTGATATGATCTTAGGCAACTTCGAGTGTGACACAATTTGACATATAACTCTTTGGTGGCTTACCTTGTGAGTGTGTGAACCTCTTTTGAACACCCCTTGAGCCTTACCTTTCTTTGGAAGAAACTTGATGAAAACATGACCTCCCTTAATCCACTACCTATAATCCTTTTGATTTGTGGTTGATTGAATAGCCAACTTAGGCCAAAAGTCTAAGTTGGGGGTGTGGTGAAACGAAAAGGCCAGCCAAGAAGTGCAAGAAAAGTTTCCTTTAACCCATGGTTTTGAGAAAAATGGAACCCCTCCATACAAAAAAAATAAGAAGAGAGAAGACAAAAGAAAAGAATGAAAGAGAAAAAGTCATGGAATAAAGTACAAAAGAAATGGGGTTTCCGAACAATCCATGGAAAGTGAATAATGGGATGACTTATGAGTACTAAAGAAAATGAGGAAAGAAAAGGAAAGGAGGTGTTGTGAGCACCACATTTTATGAGAATGAAAGTCACTGAGCCTAAATGATCATACCTTTGCACTCAGCTCCATTACAAGCCTTGAAAAGACCTTTTTGATCTTGAGTGAGTTGAAGCCAGTGTCGATTGGAAAATATGGGCAAACCTATGGGTGAAGTCATGCATTATGTTCATCTTTCTGAGTATGAGCGTTGCATTTGATTCCAAAACTTTAAATTGTTGAACCATTGTGTGTGATTATGGAATCATTCTTTGTGTGAGGGCATTTGAACACTTTAGTTGAGCTTGAACTTGCATTTGAAGCAAGTATGGTGAGCTTGAGATTATTTGATAATGGTGTGTCACAACTTGAAACTTTGAGTACACATTTGATCTTCGCATGAGTAAATTGAGTCTTGTGTGTGCATTCATGATTGAGTCTTATGTAGCACTGTTCGAGACATCCTTTTTGAACTGCCGAACTTGAGTTTTACTTGAGGACAAACAAAAGTTTAAGTTGGGGGTGTTGATGAGTCCATAATTTGGACTCATTTAGGGCTTCATTTTAATAAAATTAGTGTACTCAAATGCATATTTTTTCTCAGTAACTGATGTAAATCCTTAAGTTTCAGGTATTTGGAGTTTGAGGCAAAGCATGGACACTACTTGGAAAAAAGGAACAAATCGGCTGAAAAGACGAAGAAAAGAACGCCTGAGAATCACCTAAGGCATTAGGCGATTCACCGAATGGACTTAACCTCGCCCAAAGTTCCAGTGTGCTTAGCCTTGAAAGAAAATATCAAGTTGGCGATGAAAGGGAGCAGTCGGCACGTCGCCGAACAGTTCCGCGAAGCAGTACTACATTGCCCAATGATCCAGAACGCGAATATGTTGAAGGCAAAAGCTGAAAGGCGATGAAGCAGACCAAAGGACGGATCGCCGAGTGCATCGGCGATCCCGACTAACTGCGCCGAGTGATCCTTCGCAGCACATTTTTTGACAACTATAAATTCTAGTTGATTTTTTATCTTAGTATGCAATTTTCAGATACAACATTTTATTTATCTAAGTTTCAAGTAGAGAGACCTTGTTCTTATCTTTTGAAGATTTGAAGACTTCCAATTCCAAGAAATTGGAAGTGGGTGTTGAAGATTCTTCATCCTAGACTCGTTTAAAGTGAATAAAAATCATACCCAATTGATGATACTTCGATTTGGTATCATTTTCTTCCTTTTTTCTATGTCTAGCTAAAACCCCAATTCTTGGGGTATGATTTTGTGAATATGGGTTAAATTTCTTGTTGGGTATTGCTTATTTTTAGTCTATTTGTTGTTTAAATGTAATTTGTTTAGTACACATCTTAGTGTTTTTGGCTTGCTCGAGAGAGAGGTTTTAAAACTAACACTACTAAATCGATAGCCGATAGTTATTGGGTCGTCGTGGGTTCAACTCGAGAGAGTGAACCCTAGGCCTTTTCCCATACATTCATCTCGAGAGAGTGAATGGGCTAAGGCGGAGGCTGTGCTTAGAAGCGGCAACTCGGTGTTGGAGAGAAACCGAGTTGATTCGGGGTAAGTTGCTCGAGAGAGAATTTACCCCTACTAAAGTCTATCCTAGTTACAAATGTTCAGCCATTGACTATCAAAAGCATTTACCCGATTGTGTAGTTTATCCCATATTCCTATCACATCCCAAGATTTAACTTGCAAGGGGTTGCTACACTGTGACGAACACCATATTTCTCAAGCAACGCCTTGAACAACCTATTACAAAAGTGAGAACCTCCATCGCCTATGATTGCCCTTGGTGTACCAAATCTGGAGAAGATATTCTTTTTCAAGAATGCGGTGACACTCTTTCCCTCATTATTTGAAAGAGGGACTGCTTCCACCCATTTCGATACATAGTCAACCGCCACAAGAATATACCTCATCCTATTCGAACTCACAAACGGACCCATAAAGTCAAGACCCCAAACACCAAAAATCTTAGTCAACACAGTATTGGGTTCATCGGTAGTTCTTGCTTTTTCAAAATTCCTCCTTCATACTGACAACGATCACAAGACTTGGCAAAATCATGAGCATCTTGGTGGATGGTAGGACAGTAATACCCACACTGCAAAATTTTATGTGCAGTTCGGATACCACTATGGTGCCTACCAATAGGCGATGAATGAAACGCGTCTAGTATACTCATCATCTCAACCTCAAGCACAGAGCGACGAATAATCCCATCAGCACAAACACAAACACAAAACAAATAAGGCTCATCCCAAAAGAATTTCTTCACATCAGACATGAACTTTTTCTTTGGTGAAATGATAAATCCAACGGAACCAAATCACTTGCCAAGTAGTTAGCAAAGTCTGTGAACCAAGGGATAAGATCATGAGAAGCAGCCAATCCCTGTTCATCAGGGAACACATCATTTATCTCGATTCCATCTACTAGCTTGATCATAGCTTCCTCCTCTAGTTTGGACAAGTGATTAGCAAACTGATTTTCTGTTCCCTTTCTATATTTTACCTAAAAATCAAACTCTTATAGTAGAAGCACCAATCTAAGTAATCTCGGTTTTGCATTCTTCTTAGCCATCAGATACCTAAATGTAGAATTGTCAGTATGCAATATGACCTTAGTACCAAGCAAATAGGATCTAAATTTTTTGAATTTGAAAACCACAACTAGGACTTCCTGTTAAGTCACAATACAGTTCTTTTGAGCCACATTCAGAGCTTTACTGGCATAGTTAATCAGATGAAGAGTTTTCTCTCGCCTATGTCCTAATACTACACCAAGCGCCACCCCACTTGCATCACACATCACTTCAAATCGTTGTCCCCAATGCGGTGAAATAATGATAGGTGACGAAGTTAGCTTTTCCTTTAACTCTCCAAATGCTCTCAGACAATCATCATCAAAATCGAACTTACACTCTTTCTCAAGTAGCTTGCACAATGGAAGTCCAATTTTAGAGAAATCTTTAATGAACCTCCGGTAGAAACCTGCATGCCCAAGAAAACTTCGAACACCTTTTACAGATATGGGAGGTGGAAGCTTTTCTATTACCTCAAATTTAGCTCTATCAATCTCAATACCTTTCTGTGAAATCCGATAACCCAGAACTATACCCTCTTTCACCATAAAGTGGCACTTTTCCCAGTTGAGTATAAGATTGCACTCTTCACACCATTTTAGTACATCATCCAAATGCTTCAAACAATCATCAAACGAGTCACCCATCATAGAGAAATCGTCCATAAATACCTCCATTGTGTCCTCCACCATATCTGAAAATATTGAAATCATACAATGGTGAAAAGTCACTGGATCATAACATAACCAAAATGACATCATTTTGAAAGTGAAAGTCCCATAAGGACAAATGAAGGTGGTTTTCTCTTGGTCTTCCGGAGCTTTGGAGATTTGATTGTAGCCCGAATACCCATCTAGAAAACAATACCAACCCGTACATGTGAGACAATATAACATCTGATCCATGAACGACATTGGGAAATGGACTTTCTCAGTTCATGCATTTAGCTTGCGATATTCCATATACACTCTCCAACCAGTCACTAACCTCATTGGAACAAGCTTATTTTTAGCATTGGGAACCACAGTGATTCCTCTATGCATTGGCACAAACTAAACTGCGTAGACCCAACTACTATCATCAATGGGATATATGAATCCAGCATCTAACCACTTAAGGATCTCTTTTTTCACAACCTCTTGCACAAGAAGATTCAGTCTCGTTTGATGCTCAATACTTGGCTTGTTGTCCGGCATGAGTTGAATTTTGTGAGCAGCATTTGCCCTTTACCGATACCAAGGCCTCTATTTGCCCTTCACTCAAGTCAGCAGCAATGATTACAAGCAAAGTGCTATTTTATCCCAAGAATACATACCACAAGTGGGATGGAAGAACCTTAAGTTCCAATTTAGGAGGCTCATCAACAGAGGGTTTTGCAGGTGGGGTGTCTCAATTCTTCATGTCTAATTCCAACCATTTTGGCTTGAAACAAAACTCGAACCTATCAAGAGCAGAAACTATCTCATCATAGTCATCAATACCATCACTGTCAAAATTCATCATCACCGCTACTAGTGCATCAACACATAACCTATCTTCAATAGACACTTCAGGTTCTTGCTCCACAATATGATTTACCACCAATACCGACTTAAGATAAATTTTATGCTTCATTGACCTAGACATGTTAAAAGTTATCTCCTCATTGTTTAATCAAAACTTGATCATCCCTTTTTCCATATCGACCAAGGCACGCCCAGTAGCAAGAAATGATATTCCTAAGATGATGGGAACCTAAAAATCAACCTCACAATCTAATATCACAGAGTCCTTCGTAAAGATGAATGACTCCACTTTCAGAAGGACGTCTTGGAGTACTCAGATGGGCCTCTTCACAGTTCTATCGGCCATAACTAAACGCATCGCAGTCGGCTTTGGAGCTCCTAAACCCAACTTCTTATAAATGGACAATGGCATCAAATTAATGCTGGCACCCAAATCACACAAAGCTTTTGTAAATTCTAATATCCCAATGGTACAAGGAATAGTGAAAGTTCAAGAATCCTCTTTTTTCTGCACAAGTGACCTAATAGCAATAACACTACAATGTTGAAGATTCTCTTCATTCTCAAAACTGACAACCCCCTTTTTGGTCACCAAGTCTTTCATGAATTTTGCATACCCATGCATCTATTCCAAAGCTTCTATCAACGGAACATTGATGGACAGTTGCTTAAACATAGCGATGAACCTGTAGTATTTTCCCTCTTCAGTCTTTTTCAACAACCTTTGTGGGAAGGGAGGTGGAGGTCTAGGCATGGGAACAACTTTTTGGGTAAACTCAACTTCCTTTTCTGTATCATCTTTCATATCTTCAGTAACCTCATTCTCATCCTCATATTTTTCTATCACTGTTTTAACCTTAGCCGACATGGGGGGAATCAATAGTTTCTTTTCATCCAAGAGTGGTGACTGCTATACAATGCCCATCATTTTTAGGATATTGGATGGTATTGCTAGGAAGTGTGCCAGTTTGGCGTGGGTTCACATTAGCGGACAATTGACTAAATTGTTGTTCAAGTTGGTGGATCAACATTGCATGGACATTAACTTTCTGACCAATCCCAAATAAATCATTACGCATCTCTTTCACATTTTCACCTGTTGCATCAAACCTCTTCATCATTTTCTGCATCATATCTTCAATGCCAATCATACTAGTACCAGCTTCTCTATTACCAGGTGGAACATAAGGCCCAACCTTATCATTCTTGTTGCCATAATTATTCAGTTGTAATTATTATCCCGAGTGTAGTTCACATCTCAGACATAATTTCCATCACGGTTGTAGTTGCCATAGTTCCGACCTTGGTTTTCTTTACCTTGGCGCCAATTATACGAGTTTGATCCTTGCACGTTGGTTCAGAAACCCCCTATCTGATCATTAACCAAATTAGCATCCTCCTCATAGTAATACTTCTCAACTGGAGGTGGTGGAGTTCTAGTTAGATAATTTACAACATTCACCTTTTCTGCACTTCCACTCACATGCTTTAATACTAAGCCAATTTTTGTCCTCATTTGAGCCATCTCTTCACGAATGTCATTATTTGATTGACTTGGTGCATTTTAGACAGGAAATGTGCTTATACCAGTATTTTCCTTCCTAGTACTCCATGCTTTATTGTTATGGGAGATCCTCTCAAGTTTTTCAGCATTCTCATCAAAAGTGCACTTACCATATGATCCTCCAGCAATCGTATCAAACACAACCTTTCCATTGTCAACCTGTCCTCTATAGAAGTACTCCTTCAGTGACTTATCATCTATATGGTGATTCGGAACACTCCTCATGAATCCAGTGAACCTATCCCATGAACTGCTTACAGACTCTCCAGGTCGTGCCGTGAAATTATTCAGTTTGTCTTTGTAACTCAACTTCTTGGACACCGAAAAATACCTCGCCATGAACACCTTATGAAATTGATCCCATGTATATATTGAATTGTATGGCAGCTCAGAAAACCACACAGCAGGGTCACCAGTCAATGAAAGTGGGAATACTCTCAAACGTATGATGTTCATATCCAAGTTCGGTCGTCCAACACTAATCTTACAGACACTTGTCAATTTAGCCATGTGAGCGTATGGATATTCCTTGGATAGTCCAACAAATAACCCTATTGATGTAATCATTTGTATAAGAATTCTAGTCACCACAAATGTATGTCCCGCAGGTAGTCGAGGAAGAATAATAGGCCAAGTTGATCCAACCTCGTCATAGTTAACCCTGTAGTTATCACGAACCCTCGGTGCTGGCGGATTCTGCACCCTTTCTACATTTTTGATTAGATGACCACCTTGAACCTGAGTGGGCACATTAACAACTCCAGGAGGTTGTAACGCAGCTTCCTCACCATGGCTCTCTCTGATAGGATCATTTCATTCCCCAAGATTTACGCCTCTTCTAACCATTCTACTCAAAGTTTTCCTTAATTCCAGATTGTAGGGTGTCATGAGATTTCCTTCCCTTCATGTACTTGGCATACACTAGAAATGAGACCTGTAGAAAACAAAAATAAAACAAAAACGTAAAAATGAGGAAATACTTGACTAAAGTTCAATAATGAAATTAATTTAATATAAAGCCTTATTCCCCGGTAGCGTCGCCAAAATTTGATACGCTTTAATTACACCTCCCTAAAGAAGTATAAGCAATCGTTATCAAGTAAATAACCTAATTTGAAGGTTAGGGTCGATCCCACAAGGAATATGGTTTAGACTTAAACTTAACTCACAATTATCTATTTTTAGTCAAACTTTTTCCGATAAAAGTAACAAAAGGGGGGATTTGTAAATAAAGTAACAAATTGTTTATAAGTAACAAGTAAACAAGATTCACAGTTTGAGATATCAATATAAGATGGAAACTAGGGTTTATGTGTTCCCCACAAGCTCTTAACGCGGTGTTCCTAATAATAGAAATTCTATCCTACTGTTTGACATGCAAGACTGATAAGTTAGGTATCCTTAAGTGATTGGTAATCTAAGTAGGGACTTTCACCACACAACTTGGTAAGTCTACATGTGTGTGCTTTACTAACCTTTACCTTTCCCATGGATTAGTCATCGTGTAAATTGAGTTCTGTATTCACCCTCATGTCAAGTGATTAAAGTCAGACTATTAGATAGCAGCAAATTCTCAACTAAATCTCCGTTGTTTAATCTTTTTTTCATTCATTACCCCCTTGGTAAGGAAAATAGGAACAAGGCGAGTTCTAATGTTGCGCACCGGTAGAAAGACTTTTAAACGAAAAGATTAACAGTACATGCATAAACACTATTCAAAAATTACTTAGTTATTAGTCATATGTTGTTAATTTCTCATGGTTCCCAAAATCCTAGTTGTGTATTTAGCTATTCATGCTTGAGAATTCACAATTCATATTGTTGTTAGGAAGAATCATGAACTTACAGTTAAAATAGATGAAAATTGAAATAATGAATTGAAATTCAAAGTGCAAATTGCATAAACTAGCTTCCGAAATTAAAGTTGCTAAGTGTTTGCAAAATAATTCCAAAAACCAAAAACTAAAACTCTCCAATATTGTCTAACTCAAAAATGGAAGTAACAACTAATATTTATAGTATTTAAATACTAAACCAACTAGGAAACGAAAATCAGGAAAATTAGTTCAGGACGCAGTTTTGATAGACAATAGGACCTACGGATCGTGGGTCAACCTACGATCCGTGGGTAACCTCTGTGGTTCAGGTACTGGAACTCAATCTGTGTGATCCAAATGACGGATGTGTATGACGGTCCGTCATTCACTCTATGGGGCATAATTTACCTCCGTGGTTCTACACTTGGTCATACTCCCCTAAACTTCACCTACGCTACATCACCTATAGGCCTTCACTGGACCTACGGTCCGTGGTTGGCTTCGTCAGTTGATGCTGCTGCCATTTCAGTCCATTTTTCTGTTACTACTTCCGAACCAATTTCATGCAAAAAATTACATAAAAGCATTAAATCTAATAACAAAATATCCCAAGACACACATCAACTCTAAGTGAAATGCATCAAAAATACCGTAAACTCACGGTATATCACAAGGCATGATAGGCAAACTAAAGCACAATAAATAGTACAAAAAATAATATGTAAGTAAAATCAAGGCACTTCCATGACTTCTTCGGGTTCATGTAATTAATACACGATCTTCAAGCTTGACTTCTTCAAATGTGAATCAACATTAGGTGATGCTCTGCAGAATTATTTCATCTCATCGATCATTTGTTTGCCCGAATGAAGAAAGAGATATGCGAAATTCCAAAAGAAGATCTCCTCAAGTATAGGTCCATATACCATATAAATTTCATAAATTCCATTTCCATCATAAGACCGACAAACTTGTTCACATGAACTCTTTAAAGCTTCACAACACCGTACAAGAATGATTAGGATCTTAACACCGTACCAATAAACTTTTTCACTTGGTCCTAAAGAATTTTTGAGGAATGGTTAATTAAGCGAGTTCAGATGAAGAAGAAACCATATTCAATCACCTTAATTGAAAAAACAAGAGAGTGGTTACACATTTAGTTGTAAGATATTGTAATTTAGGACAACTTGTAATCAAGTAAGTAATGCATGAAACCTCCGCCACATTTTAAAAAGATAATGTCTAAATATGGAGAGATTTCATATAGTTTAGAGTGGTCGGGGGATTCTCTGGCACACCTCCCTTGATCAAGTACTAGAAGCAAGTAAAAAATTACTTAAATATAACAATCAGATTCATCATTTTGTTATACTATGTAGTAAGTTTATATAATGAATATTAGATAAAAAATGTATATTACCTCTAGTGTTGAACTGCATAGAAATGATTCCAGCAGCAAAGGCTTGTAATGGAAGAACCCTTTTAAAATTAGAGCAAACAAGAGATGTATCAGTCAAAAGTAGTTGTCTTATGAAACACACAGTAACATTTTCAAGCATAGGAGCATTCTTGAAAGAAATGGATTTTGATCTTCCAATAAACTCAAAGAATTTGAGATTAGCGGCATCAATTTTAAAGGTGCCAAAATTTGTGCAATAATGCTACCTCAATCATTTAAGCAACAGGCTTTTAGATATTATATTTGTAAATATTGATGGAACAAAAGTGACATGTAGAATTTCATCTAGAACATTACAAGGAATATTTTTAATTGTATCTACACCAGATTTCAAAGCATTTCTCATGGTTTAATAAAACAAGTATGTCAACATCTCTCAAATTAAAATCAGATGTAAGGGATTGTAAATAACAAGTAGTTCAATGTCTGCAATTGGATAAAATATTATCATTTACCAATCTCATGGAGTGGAAATAAAGAATCATGATTTAGCACCAGGAACATAAAAGGATATTTCACCTACATGCATAATATAATCTTTTTGAAAAAAGGTATTCGGTTGAACCTCCTTCAATAAACATGGCTCCACTACTGGAAGATATGTGATGACGACGAACTTCACATGGCCCAATGACCATTAGCACTAGCGATAAAGTGAGCGCATTAATTCCTACAAAAGTTTCATTACTCTTCTTAATATTCAGCGCATCTTGTGTATCACAAGCTTATATAGAGATTTTCCTCCTCGCATTTGTGCTTGAGGAAAAAAAATTCACTTTTTTTTTTATTTCCAATTGAACTCACAGTTCACCAATACTTTCCATAGGTATAACTTTCAAAGATAGTGTCAATATATAATCTATCCAATCATACAATATCCTTTTTAACTAATTTTTGGACATGTACATTGCACGTGTGTCCACTGTAATATATCCTTCCAATCACACAAGTTTTTAGTAGATAAAAGAGACTTAGGAGAGCAAGCATGATTAGATGTAGATTTGAAATAATTTAAGGTCGATTTAGCTCAATATTTAGTGTCCTCAATGCCTAATTTTGTCTTTTTCTAATAGAATACGGATGATTTGTAGTTCTGAAGGCAAGTGGACAAGGAAAAGGACTGATGTTTGAAAAAAGGACCAAAAATGCAAAAAGAAGTGCAAAGTGAACATTGTTGATCGCCTAGCATGAAGGGCGAGTCTCCTACTAATCATGACCTGGCCCTACCTAATTGTGCAAAGCACTTGTTATACCAAGGAAGGTCGGCGAACTCCAGTGGAAGAGACGATGTGCCCAGTGAGAACGACGAACTTGACAATCATCACCTAAAGTTACACTATGCAAGGCAAAGATTTAAAACTCAAACGGCAGATTAAGGTGGTATTCGGTGAGTCACCGAATGTGAAAGGTTGACTCAATCAAGTTCGCCAACTAAGGTTCAAACAGGTTAAGCCTAGAGCATCACAAGGCATGCTGAAGAGCGAAGAGTGATCCTCCGAGCAAGTTCAGCGAGCCCGACTAATGTCACTGAATCAGTCATTAATTAGATTTTTGGGAAAGTATAAATAGCCCAAAGAATAGAATTGTAAAAGGGTTCGGAAAAAAATAGAGAAATTTATAGAGAATAGTTTTTACCTTTGAAGAACACTTGTCTAAGCTTTTGGGGTTTTATAACTTTCTACTTGAATTTTACAATTTGAAGTTGAATCCAAAGTGGGTTTTCTCTTTATTTCTTGATTTCATGTTACCCACGGTTGATTTCATGAAAGGTATAATTTTTTACGTTTTGTGATGGTTAGCTAAAACCCCAAGATTCAGGGGTGCTCTAATGGGGTTGAGTGTTGATTTAACGTAGTGGGTATTGTTTCTATTCTCTATTTTTGTGTTGTTAATACATGAATTCGGTCTAATTACCATGGGATTAACTAATTGTTTAAGCTTATAAACTTAATTCCTACTTCCGATCTCCGGTTGATGCTTGAAAGAGATTAATTGGAGTAGGTAATTAGTTTAATATTAGTAATTTAGTTTTGATGTCTATGACTTGCTCGAAAGAGAGGTTATTGGTGGGATCTATTTGCCATATTCTTGAAAGAAAGGATAAAGTAAGGTATTGGGTTGTTTTGAATTGGCATATAAATGGGACCGAAAGAAGATTCTATGCATAGATGTTTTAAGATCGAAAGATGATTAGCGCAAAATATTACTTAGCATATTTATGAATGTTCATCACTATAGAGTAGCACAATTACCCCTACGTGAGATTGACTTCCAATCCTAGCACCCCTAGATTTCTTATTAACTCTTTATTTTGTTTTATTTCTAGCTTAATTTCGATAATTGATAACCAAAGCTTTCTATTAAGTTGGTGGTTTCATCCACCCAATTGTTCTTACTTTTAAAAATGAGCTGATTTAAATTCCATATTTTTCGATAAGAAATCCACTACGATACACCATTTCCTGCGGTATTCAACCCCGTCTCTTTGTTAGTTTTTTTACTGACAACGATCGCTCACTCTTTTAATTAGTTTTGGAGGGTGATATGAATGTTATAAAAAATGGCGCAATTGCCGGGGAATGGTAGTTGAAAGTTTTAATTTAGAAGTGAGATTTTAATTTGGTTCAATTATAGTAGAGTTGTTGTTTGGTTTTGTTGTTTGCAAATTTGCAGGTTGACCAGATGAGTGACCATGGAAGTGACAATGATAGTGGCTATGGTCAAAATGACCATATGGATGATTTGAATTACATGCATATTAATGTTGTTCAGACGACTAGAACAATCTGAATCCCACTACAACTTGGAGGTCTGTGTTTCACATCACATGAACTATGATACAATTGCTCCAAATGAAAGGAATGCTCGGGGGTTTGGCTCACGAAGATCCCCATGAACACCTTAGGAATTTTAAGGAGGTATGTGGACCCTTTGTGTTAAAAAATATCTGTAAGAATCCGTAAGGTGGAGATTATTCTCGTTCTTTTTAGCGGGAGAGACTACAAGGTGGTTGGCAAAGTTGTCAAATGATTCAATTACTTCATGGGATGACATCACTGATGCATTCATTGAGAGGTTCTTTCCACCCTCAAAAATGGTTAAAATTCGTTACAAAATTCAGAATTTTATGACCATAAGAGGTTAGCCATTGAATGAGGCATGGTTGAGGTTCAAAAGGCTACTTTTACAATGTCCAACGCATGGCATCCCAGAAATTTTGCTGCTACAATACTTCTATTTCAGTCTTCAATCAGCAGATAAGAGTGTGGCTGATCACTTAGTCCATGGTGGTCTGATAAGACAGCCATATTAGATGGCTGCTTTGTTGCTTGATTATATGACTAATGTTAACCAAGCATGACACAATAGAGAGGACCGTGTGCATAATCTTCAAGTGAGTATGTTTAAGTAATAAATCAAGAGTGACCATGAAATAGATGAAAATATGGCAAAAATGATGACCAAAATTGATGTGTTATACAAACATGTCATAGGAGGTGGAATCAAGTCAGTTAATGCGGTTGAAACTAATAGTGGGCAGTGCTAGGATGATGCCAAATTTGAGTCATTATATAATGAAAAATTTCAATTCTTGGGAAATCAAATTGGGGGGGGGGAGGTTCTGACACCAATTATCATTGACAAGGTGGGAACCAAGGTTGGAACAAGGTTAGATATGGTGGATGGAAAGATTGGTGGGCTTGACCATGGTGAGATAGAGAGTTGGAAAAAGATAGGTACGTGCCTCCCCATGATTGTCAATACTCAAAAGAAAGAAGTGGGCAGCAAGAGACCGTACTAAAGAGATGGTTGCAAGGATATACAATAAAGGTGAAAGGTCCGATAAGGTGTTGGAAGAATTGAAAAATGACTTCCTCACTATATCATAGACGGTGAATTCTCACCCAGTTTCCATCAAGCAGCTAGAGAGAGACCCAATTGGGTCAAATTGCTACTCATCTAAATCCAAGGCAAAATGGGACTTTGCCTAGTGATACCATCTTGAACCCTATGAATAAATGTTGAGTTTGAGTACTATGTCATTACATGGCGTTAAATAAAACTCTTCTTGGGAGGAAATCCAAGTCTTTAGTTTTATTTTAATTGCTTTCGAATAATGTGCATTATAAGAGTAGGTGGAGAAGAGGCTGAAAAATAAATAAGGAATGATTTGGTTCGACCAGAACCAAAACGGTGATGTGCCATAGGCATTTAGTGGACTAAATCTTGACCTCCTTTTGAGATGAAATAGGTGAAAATGTGCACTTTCTTGATCGGCGACGTGAGCTCCAAAGGGTGATTCACCAAAATGCACGAAATAGACTCCATCGGGTCCGCCAAATCATCTTTCAAGTTTGGTAATTGTTCAAGTATACTCGATGAGCTTAAGCTCTAGATGGTGATATGACGAATGCATTCAGCGACGCTAGTGAGTGCACCTAACGGGCCTGATATAAAATGGCCTAGGGCTGTTTTAAATTCAAAAGAAAAACCCTTTGAAATTTTGGATCCTTTTTGTTTTCCCACTCCTAGATTGTGCATTTTGAGTGATTGTGTGCCTCGTCTGAGTGTATTGAAAGAGATATGAGTGCATTTTCTTGGATTTGAAGTCAACCCAACCCCAATTCCTCTGTTTCTCACTTATTTTTCAGCATTAAGGTTGGTGTTTTTACTTGTTGTTGATAATTTTGAGTTTAGGTTGCATATAGGGTGTGGTCTTGAGCCTTTCAAATGAGATTAAGTGCTTAATTTTTTTGGGTAGCATCATATTATTGAATTTGAAATGTACCCATATGATTTTGGCTACGAATGCCTATAATATTGTGAATTAAGATGGTGTTGGTTAGAATGCCAAATTGAGTGGATATACCTGTTGGGTCTGTGCTTAATTGAATGTGAGTGATGTATGAGTAGCTCAATGTCGACCTATTGCAAGATATTGCTCAATGATAGACAGTGTGACTACTTTCTTAAGGGCATATCATCAATTAGTGCAATTCCTTGTGATAAATGGGGGAAACTTGAGTACCCATGGGTAGAAAAACATATAGGTGGATTGTAATTTTTGGGGGAAACTTCTATTTGTTGTGCATGTTTGATTTGGATGTGAAATTTAGGCACTAAGCTGAAATTTTCTATTCGGCAAGCTTGTCTTATCCCGCCAAGGAAGTTTACGAATCGACGAGTAAGACCCAGGTGTCTTTCCTTAGCATGTGCATGGACTTGGTACTATTCTATTTGAAGGGCTTGTCTTCATACCGCCAAACCCATTGGGTGTATCACTGAGTGGGAGAGGACATCACCCTTGATGCTCGTTATTTTCCTTTTTGCATTGTCAGTTTTGGTGAACTTGTCTTAGCTCGCCGAAACTAGCTCAGCGAATCGCCGAGTTGGCATTGACTCCGCCTTGTGCGATTGAGCCCTTAGTTTTTCGTTATTGCTCATTTCAGTGAGCTCACTAGAGGTTATTGATCCTGTTGGGTGATATGCCTTCCCGCTAGGAAAGCCTCAGGACTGCTTTTCAAACTTGATCCAAATTGCTTTCGATTTCGACTAACCTTCACAAATCTTGTGCTTTAATACGTACTTTTAAGGTAATGGCTAGAACAAATCTGTGTTAGACATGGAGTCTTCTCCTCCTCTTCATCCTCTCAAGTGACACCAGGACCTCTCCATTAATGAACCATCTGAAGCTTCGAATTGCCGAAAAACCTCCACCCCTCAACCATATACTCAAGATAGGGTACAACCTTTGGTGGTGATGAAGAGGGGGGAAATTAGATCCAAGTTGGTACAGCCCTCATCTTTACATGTAGAGATATCCAGAGTTCTCCTTATTACAGTTCCAAGAGCCTTGAATAGGCTGAAAGCAAAAGAAGAACGAACAATACTTGAGGAGAGATGACTCCCCATAGATGTACAATTCAGTTCGATCGGTTTAAAGGTTTTACCAGAGTAAAGAGCCCCTACATCCTTTCTTAGGTGAGGAAGTTCTATATGTCATATGCTCAGGCCCTTCCAAAAAAGCAAAAGGGCACAGTCTGGAAGTACTTTAAATAGTGGAAGTGAGAGGGAAGAAAGCCAGGTGCAACGTAGGATCAATTAATGTTTCCCTCAATATATCAGCATTTGCAGATGATTTGTATTCATTCCAGATGCGCCACTATCTGGATTTTGTGAAGGGTTAGCTAGCACCCTTAATATCTTATTCTTTTCCTTGGAAGATGGTGCAAATATCAATAAGAAAGATGTAAATGTAGTGGCCACATACTGGTTTGGCTTCATCAACAGCAACTTGATGCCATCCAAGAATGAATCTATTCATTTCTTTGACAAGGTGGTATTGGTGGGCACTATCATAGATCGAGAGAACATACATGTTGGTGCCATTGTAGATACATAGATGCTGATAGGGGCAAGGAAGGATCATACATCGTCTTCATTTCAAGTTTTGATCAAACAATTATGTGATAGGGCGGGAGTCCCTTTTAGGGCTGCTACAGATGTGAGAGTCACACCAGCCTCATCTAGTGATCTGGATAATCGAGGTGGAGATTTTGAGAAATGATGTGGCTTAGAGAAAAACACCATAGTCTTTGGAAGATGATGTGTTACACCCCGTATATGAAAAAGGGAAAATGAAACAATTTTGAGAAATGACAGGTACCAGCCACGAGGGCCACCCATGACTCGTGGATGGGACCACAGACCGTAGGTGTGGTCTGTGGATAGACCTGCTTAAGGATGGTTTAGAGGCCCAGGACCACAGCCAGACCTATGGACCGTAGGTAAGACCACGGTTCATCGTTCGGTGGCCCAAAAACTATCTTCTGACACCAAATGATGGTCCACCAGGACAGGCCATGGGTCAGACCATGGTCCGTCGACTGGCGGTGGCAAGCTGACAATTATTTTTCAGGGGCAGTTGGGTGTTTTCCTAATTAATTAGTTCCTATACTATGTAGTTTTGCGTATGTTTAGGACCCCTATATAAGTATTTTCAACCCCCAAATTAACCCATTTACTTTATTCTTCCAAATTCACAAAAGAAAACCAAGTCTCCACTCAAATAATTTTCTCTCTAGAACTTGAAGAAGAATAAGAAGGATTCACCTAGGGTTTCAAGCTAAGGTCTCCATTCCTGCATTAAAGGCAAGCATTTGGAGTCAAGTTATGATAGTTTTCTTCCATAGATTCCTTTCATCCATGGAGTTCCCAAATTCCTCTATTTCAAAAGGTAGAATTCCCTTATTGAGTTAGGATTTTCTTCAATTATCATGGGTTTTCTTAAATGTTGATTTAAATGATTGAATTATGATCTCTTATGCATGAATTGATGAATTGCAATGATTTTATGATGATTTCCCCATGAACCCATGTAGTCCCATGTTTTCAAGTTTATGAATCATATGATGTGGGATTTTGATCTTCAAGGAAGAGTTTTATCAAATTGAGCATGTATTACTAGTTTTACATGAATTTATGATGAAATCCATATCTAACCCTTGTTTTCTAAGAGTTGATGATTGAAAGTGGGTTTTGAACCTCAAGAGGTAAATTATGGACTTAGGTATTGTCTTATGAAATCTATGCAAATGTTTTAAGGGTGCTTTGAGAGTAAAGTACCAATGATGATGTTGTTGTTGTGTTGTTGAAAGGATATTCTCATAAACACATACTAGCATGATGTGAAAGGTATTCTTACATAGAAAGGATTCTTAGGTTGAAAGACTTTCTCACCTTATTGAATCAAAGAGTAAGAGCTATCCTAATGAAACTTAGCTTGGATTGGTTGTCCAAGGACACCTTTCCATGGATTATGAGATAAGTCAAGACTTAATAACTATTCTGTGGGATTTATGCTTAGCACCGAGTTGATATTGATAGTGAGATGGAAGCTCTCCCGTAGTAGAGGTCGGGTTTTTAGAAGAAATCTCTTGAGATGGAAGCTCTCCCATTAGTAGAGGTTGGGTTTCTAGTAGCAATTGCCTTATCCCTTAACTATGTGCCCCCATAGGTTGATTAGCTAGTGCATTCACTTAAGCTAGAAGTTCATGGTTCTACCTTGGCAAGTAGGACAACCCTTTTCGGTGTGGGAGACACTGGGGGATCATGTTATAGCTCACATGGTCTCTATGTTGGTTAAGGCTAATTCCCCACGTTAAAAGAATAAACAAAGATTACTTTAAGAAGTATCGCATATGAGTTCAAAGGTTTTAAGGATGAAGTTAGCTTGCATTGACCATGATGTTATGATTATGTTTACTAACACTTTTATATCATGATTTAGCTTGGTCAATTGCATGTCATGAAATGAAATGTCCCTTTTAGCATGTTTCAAATGTTTTATGCATGGCTATCATACTTGGTACATTGTTTTGTACTAAAGCATACTTTTGCCTACATTTTCCTCAAATATAGGGTCCAATATTCAGGGTGCTCAGTTTCATGGCTAGTGGTTGACTTGATTGATTCCCGAGCTTCGGTGAGTCCTCATGCTTCGAGGATGGAGTTATATTGTTTCACTTTCTTTCATGTATTTCTGTTTTGGACATGATGTATGGGCTAGACTCAATTTCATTCTATTATATTAGATGGCTATGATGAGACAAGTGTTTTATAGTTCCACTTTTCTTTTATAAAATGTTTTGCACTTGGACTATAGTTTTACTCTTACTTTTCTATTTCTTATAATATGAGAGTTAAGTGGCTTGTATGAGTCCTTCAGGGTTCTGTATGCCATGTTACATCTAGGGGGTACCCCTGGGTCGTGACAAAATTGGTTATCAGAGTACAAGGTTTAGAATGGTCTTAGGATGTCTCATAAGCCACGTCTAGTAGATTCTTGTTCATGAGTGTGAAGCGCGCCATATTTATGAATGAGAGGCTATAAGATGATTAGGAAACTCCACTTCTTTCATTACTGTTACGTCGTGCGATAGAGTTTAACTCTATAAGGTCTCTCTCCTAATCCTTATCCTATGTTATTCAGGATATGGCTACCCAAAGAGCTTATTCTGAAAGGAATGTGAGGGAGAATGCGGAACAAGAAGCTCTTCCCCAAGCTCCTCAAGTTTCAGTCGATCTTTTGGCCGAGCATGTGTCTAATACAAAATTTATGGCTGCTTTTCAAGTGTAGGCTCAAGACATGAAGGCCAAAGACAATATGGAGGTTGTGGTTCCTGCAAGTCCTAATATGAGTACGGCGGCTTCAATAGTGAGGGACTTCACAAGGATGAATCCTCTAGATTTTCATGGTTCTAAAGTTGATGAAGATCCTAAAGAGTTCATCAATGAGGTTATAAGATTTTGATGATCATGGGAGTGACGCCAGAGGAAAAGGTGGAGTTGGCCGCTTATCCATTGAAAGGTGTTGCTCAAACTTGGTTCAACCAATGGAAAGAAGGGAGACCGGAAGATTCGGGTCCTCTTGATTGGGAAAAGTTTAAGGCTGCTTTTCTTGATAGTTTTTCTCCTCTTGAGATGAGGGAAGCCAAGGTTCTTGAGTCCGTTAACCTTAGACAAGGGAGTATGAGTATGAGGGAATATGCTCTAAAATTCACTTAATTGTCTAAGTATGCTCTAACAATGGATGCCGATTCAAGGGCTAGGATGAGTAGGTTTGTTTCGGGTGTTTAAAAAATGGTGGTTAAAGAGTGCCGAACCTCCATGCTCATTTATGACATGGACATCTCTCGTCTCATGGTGCATGCACAACAAATGGAGGAGGAGAAACTTAAGGAAAAGTCTCGAGAGGTAAAAAGGGCTAAGACCGGGGATGGAAATTTCTCACATGCAAGGTCGATGGACATGGTCGACCTAGATTTTGACAAAGATTTTCCGGTCAAGGTTCCTCCAATGCTCATCCTAAGTTCAACAAGGATAGGGTGTCTAACCCTAAGCCTCAAGGAGGTGATGGTAGTGAATATTCATTGCCCATGTCTACTTATACTAACTATGGAAGGAAGCACGCGGGTAAGTTCTTAGCTGATACAGATGGTTGTTATGGTTGTGGTAAAAGTGGCCACAAAATGAGGAATTTCCCGATGCTTACGGCTAATGGAAGAAATGGCAAGCAAGCTATTCCTAGTAGTTCGCGTTCCAATGCTCCTAAACAAAACCTCTTCTATGCATTTCAAACCCGAGGTGAACAAGAGGGTTCTCCCGATGTGGTTACCAGTATGTTGAACGTTTTCCAACTTGATGTATATTATTTACTTGATCTCGGTGCTACCAGGTCTAATTACCATGGGATTAACGAATGGGTTAAGGTTTCAAACTTAATTCCTACAACTGATCTCCAGTTGTTGCTCGAAAGAGATTAATTGGAGTAGATAATTAGTTCAATAGCAGCAATTTAGGTTTGATGTCTATGACTTGCTTGAAAGAGAGGTTATGGTTCAAATCTATTTTCCCTATTCTTGAAAGATAGGATAGCGTAAAGTATTGGGTCATTTTTTATTGGTATATAGATGTGACCGAAAGGAGATTCTATGCATAGATGCTTTGAGATCAAAAGACGATTAGGGTCAATGAAGATGACTTAGCCTATTCATGAATGTTCATCACTATAGAGCAACATAATTACCCCTATATCAGATTGACTTCCAATCTCCGCACCCTAGATTTCTTCTTCACTATGATTTCGTTTATTTTCTAGCTTAATTTTGATAATTCATAATCAAAGCATTCTATTAAGTTGGTGGTTCCATCGACCCAATTGTATTATACTATTAAAAATGAGCTGATTTAAAATCCATATTTATTGATGGTGAATCCTATACGATAAACCATTCCTTGTGGAATTCAACCCTGACTCTTCGTTGAGTTTTTTTTTATTACTAAAAGTGATCACTCACTCTTTTAATGTGCTTTAGAGGGTGATTTGAGCGTTATAAAAACACAATGACAAGGAGCATCATATGTAATATATAATATAATAACACGATACAATATAAAACAACAACATACAATATGATATATCCCTCTTATTTAATTTTTTTTGTTTTACTTTTGTTTTTGCATAAAGATCATACTTTTAGACTTTGGTTCAGAAATTAAAATACCCAAAATAAAATATATTATTATTACTTTGCTTTGTGTCCATACGATTTGTACGTATTAGTCCCAAAAAAAGAGTAAAAAATATTACTTATCCGAAGTTGAATTTTCCGATAGATGTGATTTTTGTGTTTTTAGATTTATATTTATGTTTATATTATGTAAAAAACATAGTTAAGCGGATTCGGTGTGAGAATTAATAATTATGTTACCATCTGCGAAATTTACCCTTACTTTATCATGTCACAACAACAAAACAATTGTAGATATTTTCAATATTGCTCTCTTTTAAAGCATTCCTTGAGAAATTAAAAGGTCCAACTATACCTTCAAAAAAATAAAAATGAAGTATACTATTATTTGGCGAAGGATATATTTTCTTATTTGGAGTTTTTTATTTATTTGGGGGTATACTTACGATAAAAGATAACTTGAGTGCATCTACGAACTGATAATTGTCGACAAACGAATATAAGACAATTCACAAATGTAATAAGGAAAACATGCACTGTCTTTCAATTGTACTAGGGCTATAACTGAAATTGTTTAAGAACCCTCTCTACTTCTGTAACACCCTAAAAACCTTTAAGCTAAAATCTGAACCATTCTTCATAAGTGTATAGGGTTTTTTTACCGGATGATTCTTAATTGTGCATAGGTTGTTAAAGTCAATTATTTAGTGTGAGAGGATATTTGAATATTAATTAAGGTAATAATCCTATAAGACAAAGTTGAGTTGAAAGTTTCCTTATCGATTAAGTTTCCATATAAGATTTTACTTTGGTCAAATTTTAGTAACCATATATCTTAGATATTAAGAGTTAAGTGGCTACCAACAAGGGTTGTGGTGGAGTGGTAAGTACTCCTTCATCCTTAACCAAGAGGTCTCGGGTTTGAGTCCCCTTGGGTACGGAGTCGCCTTTGTTAGGGAGCGCTTTAACCCCCAATGTGGGACTTCTCGGAGTGAATCTAGATTTAGTCGGGCTCCAATGTGGGTACCGAACACCAGATGGGAAACCAAAAAAAAGAGTTGATTGGCCCATAACCTATCAAATTAAAGGCCTATGAATCTTGTTTCCAATGTCACAAAGTTTACATCATTTTGATTTCGGAGTAGAGAATTAGGAGCATATTACTATATAATGTAGTGCAGTTCTGTTTTAGCTGCAAACAAAATCTAAATAAGGTAATTTTTTCTCCTTATAACACTGGAAAAACCTTAAAAATGGATTTCTTAACTCTTATAAATCCCTAAACAATTCTATTTCCATTTATTTAATTCTTTGTTCTCTTCTCTCAAACCCTAATACAAAATTCTACGGAAGATCAAAGAGTAAGACTTTCAAGCAAGATTCTTTCAAATATTTTTCAAGATTCTTCTTCAAAGAATGTTCTTTCAAATCCTTTTCATGATTCTTCTTCAAAGTAACTTCTTCCCCCAAGTGTTTCAATGTTTTCAACTCAAATTCCTTCTTATAGTAATAATCATTAATAGAAATCTGTATCCTTGACCATAAGATTTTCTAGAAACTAATCCAAGAATCTCTAGAAAGGATTTTTTGATCTTTCTTCTTCAAGATAAAGTTCTTCTTCAATATTAATGAAGAATTGAAGGTATGTAAGATTATTAAAGTGAGGAACATTGTTCTTTCTCACGCCCTACTCCTACAATATATGATGTTAAGATCAAAGCTACTGTTTTTACCCAAGATTTTGTGATTTCGAATTTTTTTTAGCTCCTATCATTGATTCTTAATTTTTATCATCAAAATTATGGTACTTTATGTCATTAATGAATATTTATTCACGGTTCATGCTTATTATTGCACATGGACCCCTTTCTAATAGAAGTTATTAAAAAAACATATCGTAGTATTTAATATGCATTAATTTAACAAACAGAGTACGTCCATGATTTAAAGAAGTCTTTCAAGAAAGAGTTCAAGAAAGTATATTTAGTTTTAAGTACACTATTTTAAAGAAGTATTTCAAAAAGTATTATTATCTTTAATTTCAAATGTATTATTTAGGAAGTATTCTAAGAAAGTGATGATTTATGACTAAAGAATTCTTTAGAGTAAGTTTCAATGATTTGTGAAAGGTTTTCTCACATTCAAATATGATCATGATTGTGGAAGATATTCCTCACATATGGATTCACATTGGTAAAAGATTTTCTCATCTATTCTTGAATTAAAATTTAAGAAGTTATTCTAGGTTTTGATTGTAAGATACGGATTGGTATTGATCATTGCCTTTCCTATGATATAATGATATTTGACTTTTATCTATTTCGTTGGGATTTAGAATTAGCACTGAGAGGATTTGAGGTCGAGGGTCAAACAAGATAGTCTCTAGTAGCAATCTGTAGTCCCTAACTATGTGCCCCGTAGGATTCTCTTAAATGACCTAGATAGTTGATCAACTTTAGGAAAAGATGATGTGTACTGATGCTACCTTGGGAAGTAGAATCCCCTTCTTTTGGTATGAGGGAGATACTGGATTCCATGACATAGCTCTCATGGTTTTATTTTCAGTTCAAGATATATAATATCCTACAAAAGAACTATGTTTCCTCAAAAGTTTTATGAAAGCTTCTCAAATGTCTTTAAGTATGCATTGACCCATTTTATGATTTATGATTTCTTTGTCTAGGCTTTTATCACTTTATACTTGGTCTTGCAAATAATGTTTAAATTCATCATGTCCATGTTTACAAATTATCATACATATATCTCATACTCAGTATATTCAAAGTACTAATTTTCATACCTCTTGTGCCTACATTTTTAATGTGATGTAGATTCAAGTTCTTACTATCAGATCCTAGTGAAATGGATCACAACTTCGAGTCAGAAGGTGATGAGTTCTCTTATTTCTAACACTCAAGTCACTTTGTAGTTCCAATATGGTATTTCTATTCACATGTGTTGATTAAAGTAAGTGGAGGTCATGTCCCACAAACGATAATCAATATTAGTAGAGGCATCATAGATAGTTAGTTAGAGTTCTTGTATTTAGTCTATTCTATGTAAGATTATTTTCATATTAAAATTGTTGTATAGAAAATTTTGTTCACAAATATATTGAACCATTATTCCATAATTATACTTCTGCTCAATAATTTGAATTCTTTTACATGTTCATATTTAGTTGCTTGTGACTATACTAGTATCAAAGGTTAGCTTGGAGTCACTTGTAATTCTAAGAACTATGTTATGACTAGGGGTGGTTCCGGGTCGTGACAAATTAAAACTGCCAAATAGGTCCTACGATTGAGATCTTCGATCCGTGGGAATTTCTGCGGGCCGTCCTAACGAACCGTAGAACCAAGTAATGAGGGGAACTTTTGAACAACTTCCTAGAAGTCCTTCCTACAAATTGTAGTACTTCTTACGGTCCGTATGACCCTCTCGTAGAACTCAATTACAAGCTCAAAATTTTTTCATGTCTGGAACTCTTGAACTAGGACCTCCTATGTCCCGGAGAAGTTCCTACAACTCGTCCTGAAAATCCTTAGGACACATTACTTGGACTTGAATTTTCCAAATCAAATTTAGGTTTCTATGACTACCTTTCTAGGACTTCCTACAGTCTGCAGGTATGTTTAGTAGAACTAGTTATCAACATCTTTTTTTCATTTCTATGTTCTCTGGTGCTACAATATCTCTCCCTTGAGAAGATTCATCCTCAAATGAGATCATACTGAGCATGGAAGGGGTGGGGAAAGGCCTAACAAAAAAAATGCATAACTCAAAATACTAAACCAAAAGAATACTTTACAGAGGGTTAGTACCTTACATTGGAAATGAATGAGATGAAAAGAGATGACGATATATATTTTTTATATTCTCCTCGACTTACCATATTCCTCCTAAACAAAATGATTTCTCCAAAATACTTTGACCAATGCAACCTCTTTGGTGTCAACTTGCGAACCTAGTGATCGAGAATATGAATTGGAATCTTCTCATAGGACAAGCTGTCCTTCACTCCAATACTCTTAGTACGCCCAATAAGTGAAGGATCGCCTAAAAACTTCTTTAGCGTTGAAATATGAAATACTGAATTGACTGCTACTAACTTTGGTGGTAGCTCCAACTCATAAGATACATTACCAATCCTCTTGGATCTTGTCTAAGGACCAATGTATCGGGGACCGAGCTTCCCTCTTTTATCAAACCTCATAGCACCCTTCATGGGTGAAATCTTCAGATATACCAAATTATCAACCTCAAACTCCATATCTCTTCGTCTAACATATGCTCTATTTTCAACCTCTCTTGTATTCTTTTCACCTTCTCCATGGATTGTTGAACTAAGCCTTGCCCTATCAACCTAAAACCAACTAATAAGATATCTACACAATCGCCTATAAAGAGCCTCATAAACAGCCATCTAAATGATGGTGTGATAAATGTTATTGTAAGACAACTCTATGACATCCTAATTACCTTTGAAATCAAAAGCACAAGATCTCAACATATCCTTCAATGTCTAAATTGTGCGCTCTGCTTCACCATCTGTTTGAGGATAGAAAATAGTACTAAGGTTTAGCTTCGAACCTAAACCTTTCTGAAACGACTTCCAAAATTGTGTGGTAAACTAGGAAACTCTATCCAAAATGATTGACAGGGTAACTCGATGCAATCAAACTATATCTCGAATGTATAGACTGGCATGCTCTTTTACTAAATTTGAAATCTTTACTGGTAATAAATTGGTTGATTTCGTCTTCTGATCTACAATAACCCAAATCAAATCATGTTGCTGTAACACCTCTAATTAGAGAAAGGCCTAAAAAGGGGTAATAAGGAGGACGTCATAGGCCAACACCTGAACCGTGGACCATCCACAGAGCCTCTAATGGCTCATGAAAGGGACCACGGCTCGTGTGATGGCCTGTGGTAAGTTCCTCATAACATACGTAGTAAGGACCCCTCCCATGAGGGCTTTAACGGCCCGTGGGGAGGTCGATGGGTTGTCAAGCCCGTGTGTGTGAGAAAAAACCTACCCCAGAGTTGGCCTCCTCCCATGAGCCCTTTGATGGGTCGTGAGGAGCCAAACGGCTCGCTAGGATGGTCGTTAAGGGTCAAGGCAACAAGGGACCTTTGAGGGTCTTCGACGACTGGTGAGGGTCACCATCTGGTGGTTGTGTCAACTTTAAGTTAGGGGCTTTTAGGTCCTTTCCTAATTATTCTATCCAAACACTATGTCATTTTACCCTTACCTAGAAGCCCTATATAAGTGTTATTTTTACCCCAAATTTCCCCAATTGAAATCATTATCTCAAATTTCCTAAAAGAAGAACAAGTCAGTTTCTTAAATATTTCTCTCCCTAGAAGTTGAAGAACAAAGCTAGGGTTTGCAAGTCAAGTCTCCATGTAACACCCAGAAAGCTAGTAGGTGAAACTAAAGCCTTACATGAGAGTTTTAGAGTTTGAGGTGTGGGTTAGAATAGTAAAATGAATTCTCAAACTTAGAATGAGGGTTTTAGGATTAGGGCGTCAAGGTACAACCCTCCCCAAGGACCAACCAAAGGTCCTTGAGGGGGACCCAAAACACTCCCTAAAAGCTTCCCAAAAATGGGCCACCAGCGGATGGGACTCACGCCCCGTAGGTGGACCCATGCACCGTAGGTGGGGGAAGTGGGTCAAGGAATTGCTTTCCCCTATTTTTATAGCCACATCCCACCACCCACGAAGGTGCAGTACAGCCCATAGACCCACCCACGGTCTGTGGGTCGGGGTCTCGTGGTTGGGGGCAGTTTTGAAGTTTAGTTTTTTATGTTAGGGGCTTATGGGTTAATTCCTTATTAGTTAGGGGTTAAGTGGGGAAGGTTAGTTAGTTATTAAACCACATATATAAGCCTAATAGACCGCTAAACTAAGTCAATTAAATCATTCTTCCAATACCTCAAAATAAACTCATTCCCTCCCAAATATTTCTCTCTATAAAACTCCATAGAAGAAGAAGAAGAAGAAGGAGGAGGTAAAATATAGGGTTGAAGAGGCTGCCTTTTTTACTCAATTTCGTGGTGAATCTTCATAAGGTATGTTGGCTTATTCATATATGAGTTTTTCCACCCATAAAGCCCCCTAGGTTTCCCCCAATTGTGAAGACAAAACCCCAATCTAGCTGGGTTTCTTCCTACATTGTGGGTAGTGTTTAAGTATGACTCCAATCAAGTGAGTTATACTTAATTGTGATTGATTTAGTCTTGAATTATGATAGTATGATGAATTTATGTGATTTCCATGGTTAACCCTAGTTTAATTGATAGAATTGATATTATGTGGGTTTAAACCATGAAAGGTAAACTTGATGATTCATAGGTGATCTTCTAGAATTAATGCTATCAATAGTAATTGATCAAGAATACAAACAGATAGATATGAATTGAATTAGAATAATGTTAATATGATGGATCATGACTAGAAAAGTAGAAATTGAACCTTTATGAAGAATTATGACTAGAATCACCTACTAATGAAGAATGTGGTTAGAATGCCTTGAAATCTAGGTATGAATGATGATTGTAAGAAGTAAATCTTTGAGTGTAAGGCTTGTGGTCATGAATGTTGATCATTAGGGTTTTGAGGGTAAAACCAATTTGATGAATTAGGTATGTTAAGGCCTTGAGATTAAAGTCTATATGAGAATGGAAGCTTAATGGATAGAGTTTTAATAGAAGACCTTTACCTACCAAATCTACCTTATGAAGGCTTGAATTGTTGAAGTGATAGAATCACTTGAGTCATGATGGTATCCATGTCTAATATAGAATTTTAGATATGCTATTATGCATGAATATGATATGACATGAAAGGTTCTCTCACATAGAATGATTCTAGGTTGAAAGTCTATTCTCAATTAAAATGAATCTATGTCCTAGGACTATGAGATGTGATGAAGTCTGTTGTGATTCCCCTAAAAGACCTTTACATGATATGAATGTGAGGTGAGTTCCCTTGCTTCTAATTAGTTAAACATGAGGTGATTTCCCATGTCATGATATAGGGAGTTGGAGGTGATTACCCTTATTGTAAGTATGACTCCCAAGGCAAGCGGTGATTACCCATTAGACTTTAGGTTGATCATGGAGGCTATTACCTATGATCCTTATATGATGATGTGGAGGCGAATACTTACATTACACATTAAAATGAATATGGAGGCTAATACCTATATTTCATTAATAATGAACATGGAGTAGAATAACTATGATTCATTAGAATGTATGACTAGAGGTGATTTCCTTTGTCTTTATGATTCATTAGTATGTGTGACTAGAGGTGATCACCCTTGTCTTTATGATTCCATGATATGTATGTCTTGAGGTGAGTACCCTTGTCCTTCATAATTAACTAAACATGTATGCCTTGAGGTGATTCCACCTTGTATTTATTAACATGAGCATGACTAGTTTGGATTGTAGCTTGGTAGGCCCCTCTAATACATGCATGACTAGTGGTGATTCCCCTTGTCTTTATGGTTTTAAGAGATGATTAACATGAATGATGAACCTAAAGTATCTAGCTTAGCATAGGTAGGATTATGGGATCTTGTTCATGCATGGCACAAGCTTGCTTTAAGATGACTCATGAAGTGTTTCTCTTATATGATGTATGCTTAGATAGGATTGTGCTATAGTTGCCTTCCTTTTTATGTTATTAGTGACTAAAGGTGAGAGATTCCCTTGGTTATGAAGTAAGCTATGAATGAGACCAAATGAACGGTAAGTATGAATATGGTGACTTCAAGGTTATGCTTAGTGTGAGTGGTATTATGGGATGCCATTCATGCATTGCAAGAGTATACTTTGAGGTTATTAGAAGTATATTGCTCTGATTATATGAAAGCTTAGGCCTTGACTATGAATATAGACTCTGATTAAGATGACCAAAAAGGGATACTTAGCTTGGATGGTACTATGGGATGCTATTCATGCATTGCACAAGTATGCTTTGAGGTTACTTGAAAGTGGTCTTACTATGATGTAATAGACTAGGAGTTGAATAATGCTTATATGATGCTTATGTTGGAGACTTTACTTATGATTATGATATTGTCTCTTATGCTTATAGTTTATGTTTCATGAATTATTTAATATTATTATGGATTATGTCTTATATTCACTAACCCTTATGTTATGGTCTTATGGTGTTATGCTAGCTAACATATTTAGTATATTTTATACTAACGCATACTTTTCCTATATTCTAATCAAATGTAGGGTTTCGGGGATTGAGTTCCATTCTTGAAGCTAGGTTTCTAAGAAGCAAAGGAGTTGAAGACTTGGTGATTCCTCATAAATTCGAGGAAAAAACCCACTATTTCCTTTATATCTTTTATTTTCATGTCATGAGACTATTGTATGGGTTGTGTCCCAAAGGCTTTTAATTCAAGTTGAGTTTAGATTGTTTCAGACAAAAGTGTAATAAAGACTTCCGCTTGATTTTAAAAAGACTTCGATTGTATGGATAAAGTTTTTTAAATTTCTATACTTTTCTATTATCTTATGTTATGATATGCTAAGGGCTTATCTAAGACCCCTTCGGGGTAAAGTACACCATGTTACATCAAGGGTGTACCCCTGAGTCATGACAAACTTGGTAATCAGAAGGTTTAGAATGGTTCTAGGATTGTCTCAAACCACGTCTAGTAGAGTCTTGTTCATACATGTGAAGCGCACCAAATTTATGAATAGGAGGCTATTGGATGTTAAGGAAACTCCACCTGTTCATTCTCTAAGTCGTGCCATAGAGTTTGGCTCTAGTAGGTCCTTCTTCTAATCTATGCCCTATGGTTTTTTAGGGTATGGATAATACAAGGTCTAATGCTAGGAGAAATGATGAAGAAAATGTGGATCAAGAGGTTCCTCTCCAAGTTCCACCCCAAGATCCTCCTCAAGCTCCAATTGACCCTATATGGGAGAATGTGACTCAGGCGGAGTTTAGGTCTACTATGCAATTGTTGGCTCAAGCCGTGATGGCTCAAGTCAATAGAGGGATGGTAGTTTCGGTGAACCCTAATGTGAATTCCGTGGCTTCTAGAGTGAGGGATTTTATTAAGATGAACCCTCTGGAGTTTTATTGCTCCAAAGTGGAGGAAGATCCTAAGGAGTTTATATATGAGGTTCATAAGATTCTTGATATTATGGGGGTGACTGTGGTAGAGAAAGCGGAGTTAGCTGCTTACCAATTGAAAGGGGTAGCTCAAATATGGTATGGTCAATGGAAGAAGAATAGGATGGTAGAAGCGGGTCCCATTGAGTGGGAGGTGTTTGAGAATGAATTCCTTGATAGGTTCTTCTACCTATAGTTGACGGAGGCTAAGATGCAATAGTTCGTTAACCTTAAGCAAGGTAGTATGAGTGTTCAAGAGTACTATATAAAGTTTACTCAACTCTCCAAGTATGCTCCAACATTAGTAGAGGACTCAAGGGCTAGGATGAATAATTCATGATGGGAGCGTCTGAATTAGTACAAAAAGAATGTCGTATGGCAATGCTTATTGATGATATGGATATCTCACTTCGTATGGTTTTTTCCCAACGAATTAAGGAGTCCAAATTCGAGGAATAATCTAGGGAGAAAAAGAGGTTTAGATTAGGTGATGATGAGTCCGATAGACATGGTCTCCCTAGGTTTAGACAAAATATCCACATGAAAAGTCCCTCAAGTACTTGTAAGTTCAACCAAAAGAGGGTGTCTAACCCTAAGTCTCAAGAAGATGGTAGTGAGATTCTATTGCCGGGATGTAGTAAGTGTGATAGAAGGCATGAGAGTGAATTCTTAGAGGGTTCTAATGTTTGTTTCAATTGTTGTGAGTTGGGCCATAAGATAAGGCATTTCCCTAAGGTTGCTAGAAATGAAGAGGATAGTCGTCGTAGGTCCCAACAATACCCTTCCTCCGGTCCAATTAGTCTGGGTGGGAAGGCTTCAAGGAAGAATAGGCCTTAAGCTCTCCAATCTCGAGGTGAACCAAAGTGATATCCTTATGTTGCTACCGGTATGTGCTTTATGCTTTATCTAGATTCCGGTGTTGCTTGTCTTTTATGACTTGAGAAATTTGATATGATTGACTTTGATGTATTTGGTATGAATGATCTTCATTATATCTTTCATGTGATATATGATGTTTAGAAGAGTTTGTGTAGGATTACTCCCAAGGGGGAGATAGGGTGCCTAGCTAAAAAGGTTATTGTGTGTTTATGTGTGGCCATGATTTCCTAATATGCATGTTTATGAAAAAGTTTAGGTCTTCATATAGATGACTTATATGCATTGTTTTACCTCATCTTGTAGTGCATTGAATAAAGTTGCATATAGACTTCATGACACAAATATATGAGCATGCCTTGGTTTGGAGTTGAAATATTCCTCCTTGAATAAATGTTTTTTGAGAGTAAATTGCATTTAGGCTCCATGAGTGTATGTTGAGTATGTTTTAGTTAGGAGATGGTAGTTCCTCCTTGAAAATGAGTAAATATAGAATTTTATGCATTTTGGGTTGTTAGGAGTAGTTCGTACTCCTTTGTGTTGCATTGAATATGTTTAGCTTGGAATTAAAGTTTTCTTCCTTAGTGCTCTCCGCTTGCCCATCGGTTTGGGGATGAAAAGTCGTACTAAGCTTAACCTTAGTACCAAGACCCTTTTGGAAAGACCTCCAAAACTGAAAAATGAATTGAGTACCGCGATTGGAAATAATGGAAAAGGGCACTCCATGCAACCTTACCATTTCTCTCAAGTACAACTTAGCATAATCCTCCGCCGAATAGGAAACCTTGACGGGAAAGAAATCTTCCCACTTCCAAGTAGGAATACCAATATCTTGGTACAAACCTCCAGGTCTCTTATGCTCAACTTTCACTTGTTGACAATTAGGACACTTGACCACGAATTCCATAATATCCTTCTTCATCCCATTCCACCAATAGACTTACCGCAAATCATGGTACATCTTGGTGGCTCCTGGGTAAATGGAATATTGAGAACTATGGGCTTCAGATAAAATTTATGTGCATTTAGATGAGTTGCATGCATGATGGGCTGCTAGTCTAGAGTCGTTTCCTTTAAGCTGTTTAGAATCGTCATTCGAGGATGAATGTTTCCAAGGGGGAGATATTGTAACACCCGGAAAGCTAGTAGGTGAAACTAGAGCCTTGCATGAGAGTTTTAGAGTTTGAGGTGTGGGTTAGAATAGTAAACTAAATTCCCAAACTTAGAATGAGGGTTTTAGGGTTAGGGCATCAAGGTACGACCCCCAAAGGACCAACCAAGGGTCCTTGATGGGGACCCAAAATAGTGCCTAAAATCTGCCCAAAAATGGGCCACCTACGGATAGGACTCTCGCCCCGTAGGTGGACCCACACCCTGTAGATGGAGGTCATGGGTAAAGGCCTTGCTTTACCCTATTTTTATAGCCACATCCCACCACCCACGAAGGTGCAGTATGGCCCGTAGACCCATCCAACGGTCCGTGGGTCGGGGTTTCGTGGGTGGGGGTAGTTTTGAAGTTTAGTCTTTTAAGTTAGGGGCTTAGAGGTTAATTCCTTATTAGTTAGGGGTTAAGTGAGGACGGTTAGTTAGTTATTAAACCACCAATATAAGCTTAATAGACCCATAAACTAAGTCAATTAAATCATTCTTCCAAGACCTCAAAATAAACTCATTCCCTCCCAAATATTTCTGTCTCTAAAACTCCATAGAAGAAGAAGAAGAAGTTCAAGTATAGGGTTGAAGGGGCAGACTTTTCTCCTCAATTTCGTGGTGAATCTTCATAAGGTATTTTAGCTTATTCATCTATGGGTTCTTCCACCCATAGAGCCCCCTAGGTTTCCCCCAATTGTGAAGACAAAACCCCAATCTAGCTAAGGTTTCTTACTACATTGTTGGTAGTGTTGAAGTATGACTCCAATCAAGTGGTTAATACTTAATTGTGATTTATTTAGTCTTGAATTATGATATTATGATGAATTTATGTAATTTTCATGGTTAACCCTAGTCTAATTGATATAATTGATATTATGTGGGCTTATGCCATGGAAGGTGAACTTGATGATTCATAGGTGATCTTCTAGAATTAATTCTATGAGTAGTAATTGATCAATAATACAAACATATAGACATGAATTGAATTAGAATAATGTTAATATGATGGATCTTGACTAGTAAAGTAGAAATTGAACCTTTATGATGAATTATGACTAGAATCACCTACTAATGAAGATTGTGGTTAGAATACCTTGAAATCTAGGTATGAATGATGATTGTAAGAAGTAAATCTTTGAGTGTAAGGCTTGTAGTCATGAATGTTGATCATTTGGGTTTTGAGGGTGTAACCAATTTGATGAACTAGGTATGTTAAGGCTTTGAGAGTAAAGTCTATATGAGAATGGAAGCTTAATGGATAGAGTTATGGTAGACGACCTTTACCTACCCAA
>JAJONZ010005013.1:0-19864 GCA_029582445.1 Solanum paucissectum
AGATCACATAGCGTTGGGTTAGTTCACCCACGCGCCAATCATGATTCAATTCAGCGAAATATGTGTGATTTGAAAGTAAATCCTTTGAGTTCTTGATGAAATTCATTTGAATTCTTGTGGGTTGTTTTGTTGAAGTTTCTTGCGATTTGATTCATGTTTCCGGGTGTAATTTCGGTTTGAATCTATCATGTATTGAGGGTATAAATGATCCTAAGTATTTGGGGAAAGAACCATTGAAGTTTAGAGGGTTTAGAGTTGAAAAACGGAGAAGAAAAGTCGTCAAACACCTGGGAAAGAAAGAGGGGCGTCGCGCCAGCCAGCGCGCCCCAAAGTAATCTCTGAATGTGGGGTTCTGGGGCGACGTGCCAGCCAGAGCACCCCAACTTGTTCTCTGAATGTTGAGGGCTGGCGCCCCGCGCCTCTCAGAGCGCCAGGGACGCCAGTTCTTCCCATTCTTCCCCCATCTTTTCGTACTTGTTCCTTAGCAATGTACCTATGTTTTCTAGTTGATTACAACACTCTAAGGTACATATAAACATCATGAAATCATCCATGAACATGAGATCATGAACCTTGAAAAGGAAAGTTAGGATCTAAGTCAAGGAAAGTCTTGAGCCAAGTCTAGGAAGTTCTCAGAGTTTTTCAAGAAGTCTTTAGCAAATGCTTTTAACCTTGTTTTAAGACTTAAAGTTCAAGTTGAGTAAAGAGTAAAGAGTATAGATTGAAGTTCATTTCTTTAAAAAGTATATGGGGACTAAGTATTCCCAAAGAGATTTAAAATGTTTTCACATTTAAATAAGAATGGAAACAGAGATTTCCAAAGAGCCCTTGGGATAGTTTTTAGAAAAGAGTAATCGCTTTCTAAATGAAGCAAGAGGGGGAAACTTTGATTTCCAAGATAGCCTTTGAGCTAAGTTTTTGAGCACTAATCTCAAATCACAGAAAGAAGTATGTTTTTAAACATAAAGAGCTAGTATCATATTTTGGGAGTAGTATTGAGCACCGATATGGGGACGAGCTTGAGTTCAGATAACTCACGTCTCCATAAACCATGTAGCCATCATGGGTAGAAAAGAGTCATACTTTTTAGATGAATCCTTTCCGCATAGACTAGTGGATCCACTTAGTAGTTCAGGTCCTATACCTCTGGCCGGGTATAGGATGCGCTGGCAGCGTGAGGTAGATCGTTGTATCATCACTATAGCTCTGATGTGATGGTTGTCGGTTAGAGAAATTCCCACAGAAGTTACTGTATTTTTCTATACATCAGTTTATTGTATTTTTACATACATTTCAGAGTTATGTTATATCCTTGTATATACACAGAGTTGACATCATGTTTTTAAACAACTTTTCTTTATATTGCACTTGTTTTAAACTGCTTTATATTGAAATGAGTTCAGTTAAGTATTCATGAGTTGAGAAGGTCCAAGGTAAGTGTTTCTTTCAGATTCCCTTTCAAGTCTATGTTGTTTTAGCATTCCAACTCGCATACTCGTACATTCAATGTACTGATGCCAGTTGGCCTGCATCGTCTTATGATGCATACACAGGTAACTAGGATTGGCATTCCAGCGCACCGGTTATCTAGTAAGCATTTCGGAGTCAGTCGGTGAGCCTCCTTGCATTCTGGGGGATCTATTTTCATTGCTTTCTAGTTAGTTCATTAGGATGTTGTGGGGTTGTCCCAACATCCATCTCAATTGTTTTAGAGGTTTTATAGACAGTCAGATCTTAGTCCTTTGAGTCTTTTCATTATCATTTCTTATTGGTAAGACTTGGGTTGCCACTTTTGGCTAAGTTGAATGTTTAACCTTTAAACATTCTCAGTTATTTTATTATTCAGTTCAGTTAAGTGTTATTGATCATTTTAAGTATGAATATTGTCTTCTGCTGAGTTAAGTAAGCCAGGACAAGGGTTCGCTTAAGGCCAACAATAGTCTTCGAGTGCCAGTCCCGCCAGGGTGTAGGCTCGGGGCATGACATTATTGACCAGCCCAAAGGACCAAGTAGGTGCATCACCTACTAAGACTATTTTGACCATGTTATTGGGCCAAGTACACTACCACCTACTTGCATTAATCTGGCCCAAGTTGAGTAGAAGTATAAGGGGAAAATGGACAGCCAAGGCCCAATGTTCTCAAGTCAAAAAAGGCCCAAGTGAAAAGTCCAAGTAGGTGGATCACCTACTTGAAAAATTATGGCCCAAAATGAGTGAGAAAATCGGCCAAAGCAGGTCACTTTAAAAGGGATTGATATCAGCTTTTTCCAACCATTTTTACTTTGACAAAAAAATCTGATTTCTTGAGCTTTCTCTCTTCTCTCTCTTAGCTTCACACAGCAGCCATTAAATACCATTAGGGTTCTTGAATAATAGGGAGTTCAAGCTATTGGAATGTATAATTTAAGACAAGTTATGGTGGACAACCTTTACCTTGAAGAATCCAAGTCTTAGCAAGTGGTAGTTCGGTCCATCAAGGTAAGCTAATGCAATTTTCTCCCTTGTTCTTGAGTTAATTAGGACATTTGGTAGGTGTTAGTGAGTTGGAAATTGTTCCTTTTACATGGCGTAATATTGGGGAGAATGTTTAGGTGATTAGTGCATGTTGGGACAGCCATTGAGGGGAGTCCTTTTTAAATTCAGTTATGAGCTTGTTTGAGCACTTTAAAAGTAATGTTAGCTCTTCAAGTGTTGGTGATCATACACCATGATTCATATTTCTTCTATTACATTATTATGTTTAAGGATTGTTTTATGTATGTTATGACAAGGGATGTGACTTGATGTGCGGGGAGGTTATGGAGACGTTACGGACTTAAATATTACAAGGTGTTTTGGGGAGGACCTGATACGAAGGTTGTACAATATATAGACATGTTTTAAGGGAAAGCGAAGGAAAGAAAACATTGGCTAGATAAATTGAATGCTTACTGCTTGGTTACTATTTTGGTGAGATCAAGTAGCTCAAATTGATTGATTAGCTACTAATTAGTTACAACTTATTTTTATTGTAGATTAGTAATTTGAAGAGAAGGAGCTTAAGTAATACTTTTTGAATTGTATAGCAAGGTATGTAAGGCTATTCGATTTCCTATTTCTGTGTCATGAATCCAACACTTGAATTACAAAAAGTAAGCTTTCTAAGTTCCCTTGGTAGTGAGTGATCCATAGTTGCAGTTCCTACTCCCTAGAGCATTAAAGTGAGTACTCTAATATGAGTTTGTTACTAAATGTACGTGCTTACACTACCAAGTATTAGCATGCAAGGTTTAAACTTATTTAATCAGCAAAGTACCCTTGGCACGTATTTCCCTTATATAAATAAAAATGATCCTAGATTACACCTGGCACATATGTTTATGTGTTGGATATACAATCTGCCCATATCATGCCAACTTTCTTCAATTGTCTATATATATATGTCATCTTGTCACATGTTCATATGTTCCCTTTATTGGTTATTACTCCCATTGTGTTAGACTATAATGTTACCTCACAAGATCCCTACTTCCTCTATTGTACATTTTATATGTACTTACTTGGAATATGTATCCGTCCTTAAGTTGAATCTGCCCACGTTTTCCCTTGATTCCACATTCATGTATACCTTGTATTTGATATTAGTTATTGAGTATTTGGATATCATATAGAGTTCAAATCTCTTGGTTGAATGTTAAATGTCTTCACTTGATATGTACTTTAATTTGAGATGTCAAAATGCTTACTGACTCATATAAGCTCCTAAGTATTACACGTTCATGTCACATTTGCTTCCTAGGTCATTGTTATTATCGTAAGTCCATATTATCATGTCTTCTACTAGTGGTTCATAGTTCCAAAACTCAACAATGATTACCACCACCAAAACAACAATATCAAAAGAGTTATGAACATTAAAACAACAATCTCAAAGATTAAAGAATCTAAGTGACGCAATCTGTATAATTATGGGTGGCAGCCCAGGGAAAAATGTCTAGCATGGGTCGCTCCCAATTGGTATAGAAGGGTGGCAGCTCAGGGGCGAAAGCCTAGCATGGGACGATCCAAATTGGTATGGAAGGGTGGTAGCTCAGGGGTGAAAGCCTAGCATGGGCCGATCCCAATTTGTGGAATTATGAGGGCTGCATCCCAGGGGTTGAAATGCCTAGCATAGGTCATCCTCTTCTATGACTGATCATCTGGTCATTTATATCATATGTCTTATAAATATTATAATGGACAGAAAAGTATAGAAAAGAATGTAACATACACAATTCCACAAGTTAAAGCAAAGGTGGTCTCTAATCCTTATCAATTGGTATATGGTTTCACTTGAGCTCTCATTTTACATATGGTTGTATTATGCCTTACATATTCAGTACATTCTTTTATACTGATGTCCCTTATTAGGGACGTTGCATTTCATGATGTAGGTACAGGTACTCAACTAGTAAATCTCCCCAATAGAAGAATATGATACTCAGCGGTTGTTGGTGAGCTCCCGATTGATTCGGGGCTTTGCCGAGTCATTACTATGCGTATTTTAATAGTGGTAGAGTCATGGATTCCAGTAGAGGCTTTGTAGACTTTGTAAAGCATCATCTGTATTCATAGTTTCACTTGTCACATGTATCGGTTGAGTTAGTCAACATGTGTTGTATATGAAGTTTCTCATCAGTAAATCTATCTGCATAGTAGTTTACTTTCTCATCATAGGTCACTTGAAAAACATGTGTTCATATGGTACTTGTCCACCTCACCTAGGGTTGGGGTGTGACAAGAAAAGCTTCCACCAGGCTTTTATAGAATGTTTATCAAGGATTCTTGGGCATGCAGCCTTTTATAGGAGTTTATCAAGGATTTTTCCAAAATTGCACACCCTTTGTGCAAATTGCTCGAAAAGAAGTGTAACTTTGATTTTGATGATGCTTGTCTGAGAGCATTTGGAGAGTTGAAAGCAAATCTAGTTTCCACAGCTATCAATATTTCACCGGATTGGGGGAAACCATTTGAAGTGATGTGTGATGCAAGTGGAGTGGCGCTTGGTGTGGTATAGGACATAGGCGAGAGAAGATTCTTCATCCTATTGCCAGCCAAGCTCAGAATGTGGCTCAAAAGAACTATACGGTGACTGAACAAGAACTCCTTGCTGTGATTTTCGTATTTGAGAAATTTCGTTCCTACTTGCTTGGTACTAAGGTCATAGTGCATACTGACCATTCTGCATTGAGGTATCTGATGGCTAAAAAGGATGCAAAATCGAGGTTGATTAGATGGGTGTTGTTGCTACAAGAGTTTGATTTTGAGGTGAAAGATAGAATGGGGATAGAAAATCAAGTTGCCGATCATTTGTCCATATTAGAGGAGGAAGCTATGCTCAAGTTAGGAGATGGGGATGGAATTAATGATGTTTTTCCAGACAAACAGGTATTGGCTGCTTCTCATGATCTTATTCCTTGGTTTGCATACTTTGCTAACTACTTGGCAAGTAATCTGGTTCCATCAGATTTGTCTATTCCCCAAAGGAAAAAGTTTATGCATGATGTGAAGTAGTTCTTTTGGGATGAGCCTTATTTGTTCTGTATTTGTGCTGATGGGATTATTCGTCACTGTGTGCTCGAGGTTGAGATGATGAGTATACTAGAGGCGTGTCATTCATCGCCTGTTGGTGGGCATCATAGTGGTATTCAGACTACTCATAAAATCTTGCAGTGTGGGTATTACTGGCCGACCATCCACCAAGATGCTCATGATTTTGCCAAGTCTTGTGATCGTTGCCAAAGAGAAGGAGGAATTTCAAAGAGGCAAGAGCTACCTATGAATCTGATATTGGTGATTGAGTTGTTTGATGTATGGGGCCTTGAATTTATGGGTCCATTTGTGATTTCACATTGGATGAAGTATATTCTTGTTGCGGTTCATTATGTTTCGAAATGGGTGGAAGCAATTGCACTTTCAAACAATGAAGGGAAAAGTGTCACTGCATTCCTGAAATCGAGTATCTTCTCCAGATTTGGTACACTTAGGGTGATTATCAGCGATGGAGGTTCCCACTTTTGTAATAAGTTGTTCAAGGCATTGCTAGAGAAATATAGAGTCCGTCACAATGTAGCCACTCCTTACCATCCGCAGTCTAGTGGGCAAGTTGAAGTGTCAAACAGAGAGATAAAGCAAATCCTTGCAAAGACTGTGAATGCAAATAAAATTGATTGGTCAAGGAGGCTTGATGATGCTTTATGGGCCTATCGCACCGCATTCAAGACTCCCATAGGCATTCCCCCTACCAACTTGTATATGGGAAGTCATGTCATTTGCCGGTAGAGCTAGAGCATAAGGCTTTGTGGGGGCAAAAGAAGTTGAATTAGGATTAGGGAGCCGCATCGAGTCAAAGAGTGAATGATATGAATGAGCTTGATGAGTTTCGCCTAAAAGCTTATGAAAGTTCAGCCTTGTACAAGGAGAAGATGAAGAAGTATCATGATCAAAAGATTGACAAGCGTGAATTTGTTGTGGGTGATTTGGTGCTTCTATTCAATTCAAGGTTGCACTTGTTTCCTGGCAAGCTCAAGTCCAAGTGGACCGGGCCATTCAAAGTCACTCAAGTGTTTCCACATGGAGCGATCGAGCTCAAGAACAAGGAGGGGACAAGGTTCAAAGTGAACGGGCAAAGGATCAAAGTCTACATGGTGAAATTGGAGAGCGTGAAAGAAGTGATCGAGGCCTATTATCTTGATGAAGTCTGAGTAATCAAGGGGCCTGAATCGTGCCGCAACGTTAAATCAAGTGCTGCTTGGGAGGCAACTCAAGATGTACAATTTAGTCAACTATAGGTTTTTATTTTTGATTTAGGAGTTTTCTTCTTTTATTTTAACTTATGTAACTCTTTAGATAGGTGTTTTATTTTTGTATTAGTGTTGGCTAGATATAGAATAGGGTCTGTGTCTAAAAAGTATCCAGAAAATATAAAAAGAAAGTCCTAAAGGTTGCTACGTGTGCAGGGATGAAAAGCTCAATCTATAGAAAAAGGTTATGCAGAGGTCTACGGACCCCACTGACGGTCCATGGGTCCATCCACGGACCGTGGATGGCATCCGTAGACCCCAGGTAAGTTTTCTAAAGATACTAAGTGTCAGAGTGACCTACGGTCTGTAGGTCGACCCAAGGACCATAGATGGGGTCTCATGGGTCCAAAACTAGGGTTGTGTCGACCTGACCCAGACCCCTTTAAATAAAACCATTCAAATTCAAAACACTTCCCACGTCCATCTAAATCCGCCCAACCATTTTTCAACCTTCTAAATTCCCTTAATCACTCCTATAACTCCCATATCATTCCCCATTCACTTCCTAAATCCCAAATAATCCCTTCTCTCTTCCAAATCCCTCATTTTCATTCCGTAGCGATTCCACAAGTTCGGGTTCGGTGTCAAAGGCTTGCCAAAAGGATCTAGAAGCTTATTACGGTCACACACTCACCATTTTTGTATACTTGTAAGGCATGTTGATTTCTCCTGAACTTTGAAATTAATCATAGTTTCCTTTTGAAATCACAACAATGAACTTGACCATGGGTTGTTAATTTTGTGTTTGTATGTGAAATTGTATGCTAGAACACCCTTGATATGATGGTATGTGAGTGTGTCATTACTTAAAACTGAATAAACCAAGTTAATAGGCCGAATTGGAAGTTTTGACTTAGGGTTCATGGGATTCGGTGTGATAAATTGTGAAATTCGGTAAAATTTGAACCCTAAGGATGATTAACTACCATATTACTTGTTGGAATGCATGTATAGGCGTAAGATGTTTAAAATTGGTGAAGGAAAATGATTGAAAGAAGTAAACCATCTAAAACTTGGTACAACCTGACCCACAAGACCCCGTCTACGGACCGTAGGTCAGGTCCGTGGGTCAGAAGCACACAACATTTTTGCTAAGTGTCGAACCACGGTGTGGACTACAGTCCTTCATTCCGTAAACAAACCATTCTGCACATCCAAGGTTCCCACATCAGAGACCCAATTTTGGATATTCTTACCTACGGAGGGGATCTACGGACCGTAGGTACCCATCCTGGGTTGGAAGTTCAGCTACTGCCTAATATTTTATTTTATTTTTTCATTTTGATTTGTTTCCTATTCTAAAATTCTTCCAAGTGTTTTATTTGCTTGTTTTGGTACTAACTAAGCTTCTACAGGAACTATTGTAACGCCCCGGAAACTAGTAGACTAAACTAGGGCCTTAAGCTAGGGTTCTATAGTTTGATGAATATGGGTTAGAGTCGTAGATAAGACTTTATGTACTTTGAATGAGGGGCTTAGGGGTTGAACATCAAGGCATGTCTTACACTCCGTAAACTAGTAGGCCATCTAGGGCTTAGTGAGGGCCAAGAGCCAAGGCCAAGGGGGCAAGGCCCAAGCCAAGGCCAGGGCTGCCCAAGTGTGGAAGCACACTGCCTCAAGTCCATGACCACCACCACGGCTCGTGGTGTGGTTCGTGAGACCAAGGAAGTAGCTCCCTAAGGGCTGCCTCAATCTGACCTACCTCCACGAGCCACTTCACGACTCGTGGTCTTGACCACGGATCGTGGGAAGGCTCGCGAAGGTGACTTAGGAGGAGGGGAGCCAAAACCTTTTAGAGCCTAGTAGAGACCCGTGTTCACGACCACCTTCACGACCAGTGGTCTTGACCACGGTCCGTGGAGTCTCCTTAGGCGTGTGGGACGCAAAGCCTTGAGGCCTAGCTACTGCCCCAAGACCAGGACTCGTGGTCTTGACCATGAATCGTGGGAGGTCTCGTGGTCTTCCCTTAGCCTCAAGTAGGGTTGGCAAGTTTAGGGGAGCCACTGGTCAAGGGACCACGGGCACCACCATGGGCCGTGGTGCCCTTGACGACTCGTGAACTTGGGCGTGGCCCATGGCAAGGGGCTGCCTAGTGAGGGTTAGTTTAGTAAATTTCCAAATGTTTAGTTAATTAATGGGGTCGTTTTATATGAGTTTTATTCACCTATTTAAGGGATTTTAAGTCATTAGCCACCAAGTTTAAGTCACTTTACACAAGACCCAAATCACTCCTCTCTCAAATATTTCTCTCTCTAGAAAACCCCCATTGAAGAAGAAGCTAGAGGTTGAAGCTAAGGTCAAGAACAAAGGTTCCATTGTTGAAGGGTTGTGCTAGGGCTTTGTTTAAGGTATATTTAGCTTTTCATCTAAGGGTTCTTCCACCCATAGAGTCCCCTAGGATTTCCCCTAATTTTGTGAAGAAGAACCCCAATCTAAGTTAGGGTTACTTCCAATGTGTGGGTATAGTTGGGTATGATTCCAAAGGGTTGGATAATACTTATTTATGGTTAATTTAGCATTGTATTGTGATATTATGATGAAATTGTGTGAATTCTATGGTTAACCCTAGTTTATTGAATGAGTTACATGTTTTGTGGGTTTATGCCATTAGAGGTGAAATTGAAGGTTCATGAGTAAACTTCCTAAATCAATATCATGTGTAGTAGTGGATCAAAGTTAGGATCATATAATCATGAATTGAACTAGACCTTGTTAAATATGATTGATCTTGACTTGTAAAGCTAGAATTGAACCTTTATGATCAATTAAGACTAGAATCACCTAGTAATGAAAGATGTGATCAACATACCTTGAAATCTAGATATAAAGAAGAGATTAAGAAAGAAACCTTGAGAGTAAGGTTTGTGATCATGATAGCTAGGGATTTAGGGTGAAGCTAATGTGATCAACTATTGATGTAAAGGCATTGAGAGTAAAGTATAAAAGAGAATAGAAGTCTAATAGGTTGGACCATGGTGGAAGGCCTATACTCACCTAACCTATCTTATGAATGCTTGAAAGTATGAAGTGATAGAATCACTTGAACATGGATTGATTGTCAAGGACATCCTTCCATGAGTTATGAGTGTTAAGCAAGGCTTCACAAGTAAATCTTGAGGTGTAGGCTTGGCCTCAAGTGGATATTGAAGATGAGATGGAGTGTCACACAAGGTAGGGTCCGGGCTCCAAGTAGAAAGGAGAACCACACCTAGTTGATGTGAGGACTATCCAAGTTAAAGGGGGAACTCTTACGTAGTAGAGTGTGGGTTTTCCCAAAGTTAGGTATCATGAGATGGGAGCCTTCACATGAGTTGAGTCAAGGTTCCTAGTAGCAATCTCCATATCCAATTAACTAATACATGCTTAAAGAAGCATCTCATAGTGTTCTAAAGCATAAATGAACTAAGACTTACTTAATGAAGTACCTCATAGTGTTCAAGAGTATGAATGGACTTAGACATGCTTAAGGTAGTATCTCATAGGGTCCATATGAGTAAGGAACTTAGACATACTAAAAGGAGTATCTCTTAGGGTTCAACCTAACAATGAACTTAGATGTGCTTAAGAGAGTACCTCATAGTGTTCTAAAGTTAAAGAGAGGAACTAGGTTCCAAACCAAGAAGCTATGTAAGAGGACCTAAAAGTGGTACTTAACATGATTAGTATTATGGGATGCTATGATTGCATTGCACAAGTATGACTTAGGTTTACTAAAGAGATGAGTTGAGATAGGATTGTGCCTTAGTTGCCTTCCTTGCTATAGTGACTAAAGGTGAGATATTCCCTTAGTTAAGAGAGTTGAGCTAATAATGAGACCAAAGGAGGGTGAGTATGACTAAGATGACTTCAAGGCTATGCGTGGTATGAAAGGTAGTATGGGATACCTTTCATGCATTGCACAAGTGTGTCTTGAGGTTACTTAGGAGTATGGTGCCCTTATGGTAGAAATACTTAAGACTTAACCATGCTTATAGACTATGATTAAGATGACCAAAAAGGGATACTTGGCTTGGGTGGTATTATGGGATGATATTCTTGCAATGCACTTGTATGCTTTTGGGGTTACTTGAGAATGGTGCTATTATTGTATAGATGACTAAGAGTCAATAATGCTTATATGATTATGACTTATCTCATATGCTCATTAACTATGTCTTATGTTGACTTATGTTTATATGATGCTTATGCTAGAGATTATGCTATGTCTATGATGATTATGTTATGACCATGCTATTATCTCTTATGCTTATGTCTTATGGTGACTAATCATTTTGAGATGCTCTTATGATGTTGTGCTAGCTTTCATACTTGGTACATTTTGTACTAATGGATATTGCCTACATTCTAATCAAATGTAGGGTTTTGAAGATTGAGTTGCTTTGGAGGCTAGGTTTCTAAGGTGCAAGAAGAGTTGAAGAATTGGTGAGTCCTCATAACTTCGAGGACAAACCCCTTATGTTTCCTTTATGTCATTTCCTTATGTTTTAGACATTTATGTGGGCTGCATCCCAAGTCTTTTATTCAAGAGTTTTAATATATGGTTTGAGACAAAGTTTTAGTAAAGACTTCTGCTTGCTTATGAAAAAAATGTTTTCGATTGTATGGTCTTAAAGAAGTTTTAAAATTTCCCATACTTTTCTAGTATATTATGTTATGATTATGCTAAGGGTTTGTATGAGACCCCTTTGGGGTCAAGTACGCCATGTTACGTCTAGGGGGTACCCCTGGGTCGTGACAACTATGGCCCCCAAGCAAGCTCCGACTTACGCCACAAAGGGAAAATCAAAGTCTGTCGCTTTCTCGCGACGTTTGATCATTGTGGAGGACACTAAGGACATTGACTATATTCCTCCCAACACCAGGACCTCCCATACCGCTCCTCGTACTACGAGGAACCGAGCCCAACTGGTGGTTCCTGACGTGGTCACTACCCACAGTTTGATGAGGGGGCCACACCGATCGGGTCACCGGCTGGCTCTGAGTCCGCATCCGGCTCCAATTCTAATGGCATCACTGCCTCCTTCTCTGAGTCTTATAGTGACATTCCAGTGTCCCCAGTACCGTGCATGCACCAATTGTTGAGGAGCCTAATCGATGGTGTGTGGAGGGCCAGTTTTAGTTATACAGAGATGTCTGCGTGCTGAATGAGAATGATAGGATGGCTTGACTAGTCACCGATGAGCGTCGGGTTCTCACAGGTAGCCTCCACACCGCTCCATTCATTAAGGGGCTATTCCATAGGCACATGTGTGGGTGGATGGCACGACCCCATGCACGTACAACAAGGATATAGTCAGGGACTTCTACACCTCTTATGCCACCACCAGCATGTCACACCCCAACCCTAGGTGAGGCGGACAAGTACCATATGAACACATGGTTTACAAGTCACCTATGATGAGAAAGTAAACTATTACTATGCAGATATATTTACTAATGAGAAGCTTCATATACAACACATGTTGACTCGCTCAACCGATACATGTGATAAGTGAAACTATGAATTCAGATAATATCTTTACAATGTCTACAAAACCTCTACTGGAATCCATGAGTACCACTATGAAATACACATAGTAAAGACTCAGCAAATCCCCGAATCAACCTGGAGCTCACCAACAACCGTTGAGTATCATGTGCTTCTATTGGGGAGATCTACTAGTTGAGTACATGTACCTGCAGCATGAAATGCAGCGTCCCCAATAAGGGAAGTCAGTACGAAAGAATGTATTGAATATGTAAGGCATAATACAACCATATGTAAAATGAGAGCTTAAGTGAAACCAAATATCAATAGAAAATGATTAGAGACCACCTTTGCTTATACTTGTGGAATCGTGTATGTTACATTCTTTTCTTTACTTTTCTTTGTATTATAATATTTATAAGACACAGGATACATATTACCAGATGATCAGCGGTAGAAGAGGATGACCCATGCTAGGCATTTTAACCCCTGGATGTTGTCCTCATAATTCCACAAATTGGGATCGGCCCATGCTAGGCTTTCGCCCCTGAGCTGCCACCCTCTTATCTCAATTTGGATCGGCCCATGCTTGGCTTTCGCCCCTGAGCTGCCACTCTTCTATACCAATTGGGATCGACCCATGCTAGGCATTTGCCCCTGGGCTGCCACCCATAATTATACAAATTGCTTCACTTAGATTCCTTAATCTTTTAGATTGTTGTTTTGATATACATAACTCTTTTGAGATTGTTCTTTTGATGATCATAACTCTTTTGACATTGTTGTTTTGGTGGTCATAATCATTGTTGAGACTTAGAACTATGGACTAGTAGTAGAAGATATATGAATACTTACGATAATAACAATGACCTAGGAAGCAAATGTGACATGAACATGTAATACTTAGGAGCTTATATGACTCAGTAAGCATTTTGACATCTCAAATTGAAGAACATATCAAATGAAGACATTTAACATTCAACCAAGAGATTTGAACTCTATATGATAGCCAAATACTGACTAACTTATATTAAATACAAGGTATACATGAACGTGGAACCAATGGAGAACGTGGGCAGATTCAACTTTAGGACGGATACATATTCCAAGTAAGTACATATAAAATGTACAATAGAGCAAGTAGGGATCTTGTGAGGTAACATTATAGTCTAACACAATGGGAGTAATAACCAATAAAGGGAACATATAAATATGTGAAAAGATGACATATGTATAGATAATTGAAGCAAGTTGGCATTATATGGGCAGATTGTATATCCAACATATAAACATATGTACCATGCGTAATCTAGGATCATTATGATTTATATAAGGGAAATACGTGCCAAGGGTACTTTGATGATGAAACAAGTTTAAACCTTGCATGCTAATACTTGGTAGAGTAAGCACGTACATTTAGTAACAAACTTATATTAGAGTACTCACTTTACTACTCTAGGGAGTAGGAACTGCAACTATGGATCAGTCACTCTCAAGGGCACTTAGAAAGCTTACTTTTTGTAATGCAAGTGTTGGATTCATGCCAAAGAAATAGGAAATCGAATAGCCTTACATACCTTGCTATACAATTCAAAACGTATGACTTAAGTTCCTTCTCTTCAGATTACTAATCTACAATAAAATAAGTTGTATGACTAGTATTAGTAGCTAATCAATCATTTGAGCTACTTCATCTCACCCAAATAGTAACCAAGCAGTAAGAATGCAATTTATCTTGCCAGAGTTTTCTTTCCTTCCCCTTCCCTTTAATCGTGTCTATATATTGTACAGCCTTCATATCAGGTCCTCCCCAAAACTCCCTGCAATATTTAAGTCCTTTAAGGTCTCCATAACTTTCCCGCACATCCAGTCACATCCCTTATCATAACATACATAGAATAATTCTTAAACATAATAATGTAACAGAAGCAATATGAATCATGGTTTCTGATCACCAACACTTGAAGAGCTAACATTACTTTTAAAGTGCTCAAACAAGCTCATAACTGAATTTAAAGAGGACTCCCCTCCATGGCTATCCCAACATGCTCTAATCACCAAAACATCCTCCCCAATATTACACCATGTAAAAGTAACAATTTCCAACTCACTAACACATACCAAGTGTCCTAATTTACTCAAGCACAAGAGGGAGAAAATTGTAGTACCTTGTTCGACAGAACTACCACTTGCTAAGACTTGGATTCTTCAAGGTAAAGGTTGTCCTCCTTAACTTGTCTTAAATTATACCTTCCAATAGCTTGAAATCCCTAATATTTAAGAACCCTAATGGTATTTAATGGTTGTTGTATGAAGCTAAGAGACAGAAGAGAGAAAGCTCTAGAAATCAGATTTTTTGTCAAAGTAAAAATGGTTGGAAAAAGCTTATATCAATCCCTTTTAAAGGGACCTGCTTTGGCTGACTTTCTCACTCATTTTGGGCCATAATTTGTCAAGTAGGTGGGTCACCTACTTGGACTTTTCACCTGGGCCTTTTTGGACTTAAGAACATTGGGCCTTTTTCCACCTTTCTTGTACTTCATTTGCAGCCAACATGTGTGTTTAATTTAGGCCACACATTTAAGTAGGTGATGCACCAACTTTTCCATTCAAATTATTTCTTGTGGGCTTGGAAAGATTGGGCCTTGGCTGTCCATTTTCCCCTTATTCTTCTAATCAACTTGGGCCAGATTGATGCAAGTAGGTGGTAGTGCACTTGGCCCAATAACATGGTCAAAAGAGTCTTAGTAGGTGATGCACCTACTCGGTCCTTTGGGCAAGTCAATAAGTCAAAGTACGTGATGCACCTACTTGTCACCTACTAGCTTAGTGTAGTCAATCAAGCACCTCAATATCTTATTCTAATTCGAGACCTTAATACCTTTAATTTAACTTAAAACTTATATACACTATGTAAATTTAAACTTTAGACTCAAATACCACCTTATGTTCTCAAGTTTAAATACTTCCATCGACGTCAACTTAATCGGGTCGCATCAAAATCTATGGACAGTTCACTTTAAACCTATTCTATTGTCACTAGTTGCATAGGAAACCGAGTCCATAACTATACCACAAGGCAATTTATAAGAGTCATATAAATAGAACTAGTACACGTAGAATACGGGGTGTTACACATCACAGGGTCCATCTCCAAGAGGGCCAAGCCCGTAGCTCAGTCTCCACTTGAGGCTACATTAGTTCAGGGTTTTTCTGTGGATATCTCTGAGACCACCCTCCATAGGTTCATCTATGATTCGGACCAGACTCTGTGCATCAATACAACAGAGTTCGACTATCGGATAGGAGTTATTCAGAACGGAGCATTTCAGCGGGATGCCGAGATGTGGGAGGCCCTTATGAGATGGCTGGACCGACATCTTGCTACTAATGGAGAGCACGTCGAGTGGGTCCAGACACCGAGTTTGGGTATTAAGAAGTCTACCTTGACCTTTGCCTATAAATTTTTCTGGTTACTAGTGCGAAATCGTGTGTCCTCTACTCAGATGGATAATGTGCTCACATGGGATCCTGCGGTGATGGTTGCAGATATGGTTGCTAGTTTGGAGATAGATTTCGGCCGCATCCTGATTGCGGTGATCATTGAGAGGTCCTTCAAGGCTTTCTCCACTTTTCCATTTCACTGCCTCATCTTCCAGCTTTGCAGGGACTCCGGTGTACCAGTATGGCATTGTGACCGGTTGCTTTAGGCAACCAAGACTCTTGATATAGGCTTTCTTCGGGATGAGGCCAATGTAGTTGCACCTCGCAGGGAGCCACAAGTTGAGGTGCTACTATTGAACGATGATCTTGTAGCATATGTGGAGCAGATACAGGATAATGACACTGCCCCTCCAGCCACTACAGTAGACACCCAGGCTTCTGTGTCTCTGATCGCCAGTCAGGCCCCTAGCTCATCCAGAGCCACTCATTCTTCCAGTTCCACCGCCATCCCTCTAGCTCGAGTACAGAGGATAGAGGCACAGATGGCCACCCTGCTTCAACATGTAGTCATGGATGCAACGTGCTATAGCGGAGTTTGAGGCTAGGGTTGAATAGCGGATGGAGCATATAATGGACCAAAAGGTCTAGATCATTCATCAACACCTGGATTCCCTTGAGTTACGAGTCCTAGATAGGTCGGCCTCGAACATTGATGTGACCACCTTCAAGAAGGATTTAGATAGCCTTCATGATGATGTCACTGCACTTCTCGCTCCCCCAGAGACTGGGCCAGAGTCTGCCCTTACGGCATCGGTTGATGATACTGTCATGAGTGCCCTATTCGGAGATGGTATGCAACCACCAAATTCTTCCCGTGTTTTTGGGAAGCGCCCCCACTCCGGTCGTACTTCTGATGACACTGAAGATGAGAGAGCGAGGAAGAGGGAGCGCCAATAGACTAAGGCAGCTCAGAGGGCATCCATAGTTGACGAGGAGATGAGATAGCAATGGGCTAGAGAGATAGGTGTGGGCCCATTTAGCAGCGTGAGCACTACTGATGGTGAGGTGAGAGTTGATGATAGCACTACTGAGGGTGATGAGATGGTAGATAGGAGCGCTACTGATGGCATTCCATGTGTTGATCCAGTGGGCTCCGAGAAATTGGACCCACCCGCTGCTTGAGTGGTCTTCGGTGCATATGCGCCATAGGTTTGATTCACCCGATCCTTTACTTTTTACTTTTTGTGCATTGGGGATAATCGCACTTTATTTTGTTGGGGTGGGGTAAACGGATAGTGAGTGATAGGGTGAAGTCTAAGTAAACCCAACTCATAATCCTCTCTTGGGGTTTTCTTGCCTGAGTTCTTTTACCCCAAGAGACTATTTTAATTTCTGTTGAACCGACATGTTTAGGAATATATGTGTAGGAGTAAGTAGAAAAATGAAAGCATGAAAAAAAATTATCCCTGTCCAAAATTGTTGAAATGTGCTAGATCGATAGTCTTGATGAGTTGAAGGTGTTGGATCTCAATGTGACATGATTAGGAACCGATTTGACCTCATGACTGAAGCTAAAACTTGAACTGGGTAATCTAATAATCTGATAATGAAACAATGTACCAAGACTGTGTGAGAAAAGTTGAATGTTCAGACAGTCTGTGCCAATCTAGAACTTGCTTGTTAATCCTGCTAAGATGATCTAGGCCAAAAGTTGGGAAGTGATCATAGGCCCTTGTTCAAATTATTCCACTTAAGCCTAAAATGATCCAACCAAATGAAATCAATGTTCCCTTTGATCCAAATGTTTGAGCCTTAAATAGACCATTTATTTTGATTCACTTAACTCACCTTCCCTAAAAATATTGTCTTGGTTTCAGTCTCTCCTTGGACATGTGCACCTTGACTTAGGCCAAAAGCCTAAGTTGAGGGTGGCTAATTCAAAAGTTACCTTGATCTTTGCCCTGGTCTAACATCATATTTTGTTCACCTCAACTAATGTAATCCATAAGTTGAGGGTGGCTATGAAAGAGGAAACCGAAAGAAAAAGGGGTATGAAAATAGATTTGTGTTGAAAAGAAAAAAAGAAAAGATAGAAGAGGATGTGACTTTGTGCAAAAGAAGCAAAAAAATGATAAATAAAAGTGTTGAAAGAAATAAAGAAAAATAAAGTGAAAGAAAAAGAAGAAAGCGAAAAAATAAGTGCCACAAAGTCAAAAGTCACATCCATGTTGAAAAGAGTCAAGGGACAGAGAGTAAATGAAAGGATGTCAAAAATAGGTTTAGAAAAGAGGTCAAAAGCCAATGTAATGTCAAGGAAGGCAGAAAGTTACTAAAAAGTACCCAAATGTACCACACCTGACCCTAAGCCTACATTACAAGCTAAGAAAGTCCTATAGTGATCCTAGCAACTAGTTTGGAGAGTCTAAGCAGTGAAAATAAGGGCAAGCCAATGGTATTGAGCACTAACTGTACTTGAAGTCACTTCTGAGCGTGAGTGTTGAATGAATCCTAAAACTCAAAATTCATATCTTGTGTGAAAAAAGGATTTCATTTGAAGTGAGGGCACTAGGTACATTGTCCAAAAGTTGGTACCTTGGTGATTGTGAAAAGTGTATGTTGTGGTGTCTATTGGTCGATCTTTGTCATATCTTGATCCGCATGAGTTAGCTTGTTGAGTCTAATAAAAAGGATTTTCACTAAGAAGATGGAATGGGTTGAAATAGCCATGTGATTGCTGAGTTTGTATATCTGCTTCTACACAGATGTCATTTAAAGTGTTAGTGTGTCGCTTGAGGACAAACAATATGTTTAAGTTGAGGGCATTGATATACCGAGAGTTTACGGTATTTTTGATACATTTCACTTAAAATTTGTGTGTGTCTAGGGCCATTTTATATTAGAATGACTTGTCTGGAATCGGTCAAAATGTTGATGCCCATGCAATGTCGATAAATAAACTTGAGCAGTAGTTTAGTCAGTTGTAAACTATTTTTTCCTCGTAAATGTATGAAACATATAAAAATCAAGAAAAGTACATCAAAACACTTCAAAAAATTCTCAAACTGCACCAATGACCATAGAATATCGAAATAAAATGATTAAAATTTTACTCTTTTTTGTTACGGTCCGAAAAATAACGAAAAAAATATTTTTTTTTCCTCGTAAAAGTAAACATATAGAAACCAAGAAAATTACATCAAAACACATCAAAAAATTCTCAAACTGCACCAATTACCTTAGAATATCGGGAAAAAAAAAGTGAACAAAATTTTACTCTTTTTCGTAACTGTCCAAAAAATAACAAAAAAAATATTTTTTCCTCGTAAATGTACGAAACATATAAAAGTCAAGAAAAGTACATCAAAACACCTCAAAAAAATCTCAAACTGCACCAATTACCTTAGAATATCTATACAAAAAATGATCAAAATTTTAATCTATTTCATAACTGTCTGAAAAATAAAAAAATTATAATTTTTCCTCGTAAATATACGAAACATATAAAGATCAAGAAAATTACATGAAAAACACCTCAAAAAATTCTAAAACTGCACCAATTTCCTTAAAATATCAAAACAACAAAATGATCAAAATTTTGCTCTTTTTCGTAATTGTCTGAATAATAACAAAAAAATTATGTTTTCCTCGTAAATGTACGAAACATATAAAAATCAAGAACAGTACTTTAAAACACCTCAAAAAATTCTCAAACTGCACCAATGACCTTAAAATATCGAAACAAAAAAAATGATCAAAATCATACTCTATTTAGTAACTATTCGAAAAATAACGAAATTTTTTTTTTCCTCATAAATGTACGAAACATATAAAAATCAAGAAAAGTACATCAAAACACCTCAAAAAATTCTCAAACTGCACCAATGACCTTAGAATATGGAAACAAAAAAATGATCAAAATTTTACTCTTTTTCGTAACTGTTCGAAAAATAACAAAAAATTTAATTTTTCCTCGTAAATGTACAAATCATATAAAAATCAAGAAAAGTACATCAAAACACCTCAAAAAATTCTCAAATTGCAATAATGACCTTAGAATATCGAAACAAAAAAATAATCAAAATTTTACACTTTTTTGTAACTGTCTGAAAAACAACAAAAAAATTATTTTTT
>JAJONZ010005014.1:0-44930 GCA_029582445.1 Solanum paucissectum
GACTAAAGTGTAGGGATTTGGAGAAGATGACATGTCATGGCTATTTGATAGGTTTCTAAGTGTTGAAGATGAAGACTTGGTGAGTCCTCATAGATTCGAGGACAATACCCAATATGTTCTTTTATGTCTTTTTAGTATTGTTTAAGTTGTGTACGGGATTAGTCCCGAATTTTGTACTCTAAAGTATTAGATGGTTTTGAGACATCAGGTATAAAGTCTAGAAAGTCTTCCGCTTGCTATTTCTTTTTTTTATGAAATGTCTTCTTTGTAAAGAAAACTTTTAATTCATTATGTTTTTTAGTGCCTATGAGATGAATGAATGTTAAGAGGCTTGTATTAGACCTCCGAAAGGTCGAGTACGCCGGTTACGACTAGGGGGTGCTCTCGGGTCGTGACAAGTACAACCCCGAAGCTAAACAAAATACCTTAAACAAATAGTCTAAGTCCGAAAAGGGTGGACTTAAACAAGAAAGATCCATGGCAGCATGAAAGAACTGGCTCACCCTTGAATCCGGTCACGCTCAATAGTCACCTAGCTGAACAATAGCCGCCTGAAGATGCCCTGTACTCAACAAAGAACAAGTAAGTGCAGTATCAGTACACAACCACAATGTACTGGTAGGATCACGCGGCTATCCCAATAAGTGAAACACATGCAAGTAACCACAAAATTATACAACAGGCATATACCAAACATATACAATATTAGTCATCTTTTCAGGATCAATGTAGCATTCCACGTTCTCAACAATACACATTGGTTATCATTTTAGAGCAACATACAGTCTTCCAATATCAATCATCATTAGATATGAATGTAATCATCACAAGTATATACACAACAGAATTCAATGGTCCTCTCACAGAACCCAATTCAATGGTCCTCTCATGGAATCCAAACCCAAACTGTTAGTATACCGGTTCGTGGTACCCGATCCAATGTTTATGTTGGAACCTGGCAACCGATCCCATATTTATGCCGACACGTGGCAACCGATCCCATATTTCTGCCGAAACGTGGCAATCGATCCCATATTTGTGCCGAAACGTGGCAATCGATCCAAGTTAGTGTGTCAGAACGTAACACCCGATCCATTCAACAAACCACAATCACAGTGTATATTCTCACAATCATACAACAAGAGGTGATTCATGGCAAATAATTATTCAATTATCCTCATTTACGATTATGGTGATCAATAATGTAACATTCACATATATACATGCATTATAATCAGCAATTACAAACATATATCGCACCAACATGAAATCACAACCATCACCTACCTTGAATCCAAGCTTGAATCCCCTAAGGAACTTGAATCTTCCCTTTCTGGATTCTTTTCGCTTGTTCTAGGTCTACAAATAATTAATATATGCAAGAATCAACAATCAAAGGTCTAATTATCCAGATCATAACAAACCCAATAACCCTAGACTAAACCCAAGATCCTAATACCCAGATTAGGGCTTTTTCCACTATAATTTCCAGATCAAAACCCTCCCCCATCGATAATCACCCACGAATTTACATTCTACAGATAAAAAAATGGATTCGGGGAGTTAAAACCTTACCTTTAGCCTCAAGAATGGTGGAAAACTGTCAATAAAGCACCCAGGGTCGTCTCCTAGCTCTCAAAGTTGAAACTTGCAGAATAAAATGATTTTGGGGTTTATTTTCGACTTAAATTGCGATTGTCCCGCTATGGCGGCCCCTATCCCGCCACAGCGGCCCCGCCCTGGCGGGAATAATCCAGCCACAACGTCTTGTACAGAAACAGAATGTCGAATTAAGAGCTCCAAACCCCCATTTCACAACACACCTTCATCTCACGACACTCATAAAACACTCGTTCAGGCTAAGATCAATTCTGGGAGTTCTACTAGCCCGAATTCAATTCTGTAAAGTCGTACGGGTTCCTTAATGTCTTAGATATCTACTCACACACTCAATTTCATTATTACACTTCTCATTCATTACCAGATTTCCCTAGACTTGCCTGACTCCGATTTCCTCCAAATCTGGACTAGGCTAGGAAATTTCAAGTTACTACTCAAAAGTTTTTCTGATCCAATTCTTTCCCCCATTGGCTTTTCCCTAACGATGAAATCAAGGCGTTACAATAGATACCAATTTACCCATCACTCATCCCCGAGTGATCAACTAGGAAAGACTGGCTAAAGTAAGAGTAGAGTAGTATTTAAATCGTTGAATCACTAGGGATACTTGTCCCGCATACTTTTTATGTCGACTCTGGCTTCTAGAAGCTTAGCTTGGATACATATCACCTTGTCCTGAGCATCCTTCACCAAATCAACTCCCAAATGTTTTACATCTTCAGCCCTAAACCACCCTATGGGTGATCTACACATCCTCTCATACAATGCCTCAATGAAGTCATCACAATACTCGAGTGATAATTATTGTTGTATGTAAACTTAACTACAACAAAAGCTATTCTCAATAACCACCAAAGTTGATCGTACTCACGTCTGCCACATGTTATCAAGGACCTTGACACAATCATAAGGACTAATCCTTTCTCACATAAGCATGATAAAATTCTAAATCAATACTTATTACAATTAGAGGTGGACCTGAACCAACCAACACACACTCATAATACTCAACCAATCATAGTTCTTATTAACATCTCCTTCTCACAACATAAATTTCCATGAGCTTAAGTTACAAAATTTGATCTTTAGACATCAGATACTCATCGAGGGATATGTCCAAGCATACAACCCTCTAACCATACTATCGAATGCTAGATTTAGCAATTATGATTGTAGATTACCCTTAAGAACAGTAGAATTGGACCCAATGATTCCCGCATTCATCCACACACAATCAATACATGAACACGACGACTAGACAAATATTAAGATTGTCGGACAACCATGATCACACAGGGTAGCTCTTCTATGAATTCTCATAAGCAAGTGGTACATGTCGAACCACTAAAATACTTTAACAACTCCAAGACAACACCAATTATGTCATTCGAAATAACCAAATCTTCCCACTCTTCCTACTCAATCAAGAGAACATCGCTTTGGTACCCCTGATCCACTACTAGGAATCCACCCACAAAAGTGAAAACACACTAGAGCATAGCTATTGAATCATACTCACAATACTAACAACCATCATAAACACTCCGACCATTTACCTTATTGTAAACCAACACTTTTAAAAATGAAACCTTTCTTAGGTACTTAACAATCAATAGTGGTAAACTTACGACTCAATCCAAGTGTAAGTCCTTTCAAATGCTCAATACCAGATACAACTGATCATTTCTCACCTTGCCAATTCATACCTTGACAAAATACATCACCATGAATGTAGACTTACAATGAAAAATCTGAATTATAATTTCCACCGTATAACACAATCCCTTTCTCTATTAAGATTAGCTTGTACCTTAAAGATTTTTTTTTTGAGTTCATGGATCTCTGTTTATCATTGATCGCATCTCCATCGATCTTACAATATATTTTGCTAAAATTTCAATCATACTTATTACTAAACTCAAAAACAAGAACCAGGCACTTATCATCACACTCAAGCTAATGTTTGTACACTCTTTTCTCAAGTCTTTTTCAATAGTTGCCAACCAATATTATTATATAGTTGCATTCCATCACAAACTCTTATTACCCTTATGCTCAGTCAGCCTTGACCATTACCACAGAGTCAAACTTTTCATCAACACGACACCTCAAACTCAGGTATACCCATCAAATTCAAAGAACTAACCCAATTTTTATGCGCACTTTCTTACTAAAATACTTCAATTGCCTTCACTCAAGTATACTCAATGGGACTTTCTTTATCCATAAGTTTGTCATCCCGATATTAATCCACCCCTTTATGACTTAAGATAAAATCAACATGCCTCATACTACCATCATTCTTCTTAACAAACAAGACAGGAACACCCCACGGGAAAGCACTAGGAGGGATAAAACCTTAATCAATAAGCTCCTGAATTTGAGCTTTAAGCTCTCACAATTTTGACACCACGGGAATAGACTCAATAGAGGGAGATTCAACCTCAACATCCCGAATATGAGCCAATCACGCCAAACAATCCCGCCCCACCAGTTTCCTACCCCGCACGACAGATATGACCTTAGCTGACTTAGTCTTATACCCCCTTCCCACTCTAACCTTTCCCTACCCGGGATCTCTAGAGTTACCGACTTAGCATTACCATTAAGCACAACACAATAGGGGGACAACCAATTCATGCCTAAGATTATATCTATTCAGGCATATCCAACATAACCAAATCAACCCAAATCTGAAAATCCATAAACACAGCAGGACAACACGATATACATGAGTGAATATGCCCGACTCTTCAACTGGGGTAGAAACATGGATGGGGGCATCAAGTATAACACAAATCATATCAAATTCAAAGGAAAATTGCACGGACACATAAGAATAAGTAGAGCCCGGATCAAACAACACATTAGCCATCCGGTCACAACAAATAATAGTTCTTGTGATCACTGCATCAGACCCTCAGCCTCGGTCTTGCTCGGAAAGGCATAAAACTGAGCCCTGTCATCTTGACGGGAAACCTCCTTGCCTGGATGCACTAGTCCTCTACCCGTATTACCATTTCCCCGGCCTCCACGGCCTTGCTGATTTCCTCCTCATATGACCAGGTTCTTCACAATCGTAACACACTTAATAACTTAACCAAGTAAACCTTGTTGTTATTGGAGCAGTCATATCCTGACCTCTTCTTGATATACAAATAATCCATGAAATTGTAGTATAACTTCGAACCTCAAATGACATAACTTAAGTTCATCATTCGCTAAACAACCCATACATGTTATGACAACAATAGTAAATGCATTTTCCAAAGTAATGGTGTTCATTATCTAACCGTCCCTTACCAAAACTTCTTGAATATTGTCACCTATAAATTTGGATCTGCAAATACATCTTAATCCCTTCACAAGCGACAATAGTAGCTAGCGAGCCCCACGAAACTCTTAACTTTAGTCATAGAACTAAGTCGGACCTAATTCCTGATTGCTTCAATCTCTTAGAGATCTACCATTACCCCTTCCATTGAACTACATGCCCCAAAAAGGCAACCAAAATTCACACTTAGAAAATTTCACACACCCCTTTTATTTTTTTAGTCACATGGATACCAGTTTTTCTGCTGTTTTTTACAACATTCAATTTATTACAAGGTTTTATAGTCTATCCTCGATTGCTGAACACTGATTGGATTGCAGGGGTTAGTTCGGATTCGATTTGGGTTCTATAAGGAGACCTGGGAAAAACAGAGGAGACAGGGCTGAGGTTTTGTCTCGCCCTGTCCTGCTTTGGCGGGGAATTTCGGCTCTGGCGGAAAAAAATTCCGCCCCAACGGCTCAGACGGAAAGAGTACCCAGGCAATAAGTTTTTCAGTTTTTCTCTTTTCTAAATCTCCCAACGGGTTTCAGCTTTACTAAGCAATTTAGGATAATCCTCTGAACTATGATAATCATTGTCTACCCCGCGTCAATCCAACGATACACAATCCAACTCATTCTCATTAATTCAACACCATAACCCACACATCCCCAGGATACACCCAGACACTCACGCGGTTATTACTCAAGCGCAAGACACGTCCAGATCTTTCTTATGAATCACCTCGTACATTATCTAGACCCTTGCATCGAACTTAGTCTTGACCTTCATTTCACAACAAGTTTCACAATACTCAACAGTTACAACTTCCATAGTTTCAATCAATTCAGCCAATATATCGCACATATCAAACATCAGACCCACACTTATTGTGCACATGATCATATCATCATATCCAAGCAAATACAACTTCCACATTCACAGTTAATTCAAGCAACAAGGAACACACATTCACAGTTTTCAAGTTACAATCACAGATAAGCCAGATTTCTAAATTAGTTTGTTCCATAGATGGCCATTACCCGTCTCCCAGTACAAGAGCAAAATGTAAACTGATGCACCCTGCAACTGGTCAAAAGATCATTTATCTGAGGCAGTGGATACTTGTTATGAATAGTGACCCTATTCAACTGTCGGTAGTCTATACAGATCCTCTCTTGCTAGTGATGGTGTTACCACTGTTGTTGCCCTAGTTCGGATTATAGAGTGAAGGAGGAAAGATAACAATTTATATCACCCAGATACCAATTGTATTCAAGTCATATCACAAAGGAGTAGAAAGAAGTGAGTTTTCCTAAAGTCCTATAGCCTCTCGAAGAAAAGTACAGACGTCTTCGTACCGTTCCTCAAGACTCTACTAAACTCATTTTGGTACAATGAGATCAACGAACCTAGGGCTCTGATACCAACTTTGTCACGACCCAGACCGTCGTGATTGGCACCCACACTAACCCTCCAATGGGAGAACCACTACTACAACCCAACTAAAAAACCTTAACCAAGATACTACGCATTTAAAGATACGGAAGCATGTTTAAATGACAATAAAAATATGGAGTTCCCATAAACTCTTAAAGTTTAAACAAATAAATTAACCAAACTAATGCGGAAGTCTTAACCCTTAGAACCTAAAAGTCATTGTACCAAAACTCTACTAACGACAAGTCTAAGAACAAGGGCTACAACCCCGAAGCTAAACAAAACACCTTAAACAAATAGTCTAAGTTCAAAAAGGGTGGACTTAAACAAGAAAGATTCATAGAAGCTGAAAGAACTAACTCACCCTTGAATCCGGTCACGCTCAATAGTCACCTAGCTGAGGTTTATCAATAGCCGCCTAAAGATGCCCTGCACTCAATAAAGAACAAGCAAGTGCATTATCAGTACACAACCACAGTGTACTGGTAGGATCACGCGGCTATCCCAAAAGTGAAACACATGCAAGTAACCACACAATTATAAAACAGGCATATACCAAACATATACAATATTAGTCATCTTTTCAGGATCAATGTAGCATTCCACGTTCTCAACAATACACATTGGCTATCATTTTAGAGCAACATACATCTTCCAATATCAATCATCATTAGATATGAATGTAATCATCACAAGTATATACACAACACAATTCAATGGTCCTCTCACGGAATCCAATTCAATGGTTCTCTCATGGAACCCAAACCCAAACTGTTAGTGTACCGGTTCGTGGTACATGATCCAAATTTATGTCGGAATGTGGCAACCGATCCCATATTTATGCCGGAACGTGGCAATCGATCCCATATTTATGTCAGAACGTGGCAACCGATCCTATATTTGTGCCGAAACGTGGCAACCAATCTAAGTTAGTGTGTCGGAATGTACCACCTGATCCATTCAACAAATCACAATCACAATCACAATGTATATTCTCACAGTCATACAACAAGAGGTGATTTATGGCATATAATTATTTAATTATCCTCATTTACAATTAGGGTGATCAATAATGCAACATTCACATACATATATGCATTTTAATCAGCAATTACAAACATATATCACACCAACAAGAAATCACAACCATCACCTACCTCAAATCCAAGCTTGAATCCCATAAGGCACTTGAATCTTCCCTTTTCGGATTCTTTTTGCTAGTTCTAGGTCTACAAACAACTAATATACGCAAGGATCAACAATCAAAGGTCTAATTATCCGGATTATAACAAACCCAATAACCCTAGACCAAACCCAAGATCCCAATACCTAGATTAGGGCTTTTTCCACCATAATTTCCAGATCAAAACCCTCCCCCATTGATAATCACCCACGAATTTACATTCTACGGATCGAAAAATGGATTCGAGGAGTCAAAACCTTACCTTTAGCCTCAAAAATGGTGGAAAACTGTCAATAAAGCACCCTGGGTCATCTCCTAGATCTCAAAGTCAAAACTTGTAGAATAAAATGATTTTGAGATTTATTTCTGACTTAAATCACGACTGTCCCGCTATGGCGGCCCTGCCCTGGCGGGAATAATCCCGCCACAACGGCTTGCACGGAAACAAAATGTCAAATTAAGAGCTCCAAACCCCTATTTCACAACACACCTTCATCCCATGACACTCAGAAAATACTCGTTCATGCTAAGATCAATTCCGAGAGTTCTACTCGCCCGAATTCAATTCAGTAAAGTCATACGGGTTCCTTAGCATCTTAGTTGTCCACTCACACAATCAATTTTATTATTACACTTCTCATTCATTACCATATTTTCCTAGACTCGCCTGACTTCGATTTCGTCCAAATCTGGACTAGGCTAGAAAATTTCAAGTTACTACTCAAAAAAAATTCTGGTCCAATTATTTCCCCATTGGCTTTTCCCTAATGACGGAATCAGGTCGTTACACCAGTCCATTACCGATGATTAACACCGTATTGGTACGGTTATGTACCATCGCAATAGAGTTTTATGCAACAATTCTTTGTAGGTTGTTGCTACGATTATTGTAACAACCATTTCACTCTATTGCAACAGTTGTTATATGGTATGCATCAGTTTTAAGCTATTATAATTATTGCTCAATGTCTATTGCATTACAGGGTAATGCAATAATTTTTTATTTTTTGTAACAATTAATATCAAGTTATTGCAACGATTAATATTAGGCTATTCCAACATATATATACTATTGGTTCCACAAATATTATTAATTGAGCCATTGCAATACTTTTATAACATAAAATACATATAAAAAGATCATGGGAAGAAGTTATATTTTATTACCAAAATTATAATGTAAGATCCATGGTTGGGTATGTAATATCGATAAAATCAAAATATATAAACATTTTTCAACCATTCAAAAAGGGTGAAATGTACAGATGCACCACACTGTACAGTTTTCAATCTTAAAAAATAACAGACTTTCAGAACATAGGTAAAGTTAACATCAACTCAATTCAGCTCCTATGTCAAGTCTTCAGTACTGCTTTTATCTCCTTCTTCGATATCATCACCTACATACAATTAATGAAAATACAAAATAATTTAACAATTTTGTTGCAGAAGTTTAATGACTTCAGTGATATATTTTAAAGTTATCATTCTATATATACAACAGGCATATAAATTCAATAAGCTTCAAATGACATTAAAAAAAATAGCATAGTTGCAGGAGATATTTGCATACTGCTTATGGGAATTATTCCATCACTCCTAGTTCAATTCAACAATTAATCAAAATAAATATCTTCCTCACCGTTAGAGTCTTAATTTATTTACAGCAAGACTAATAATGCCTAACCAGTAAAGCTATTTTTTGCGCATGATTCTTCCCGGTTTGCCTTTTCATATGCACTCATGGCACTACGTCAAGTAGATCCTAAGTTCAATAGGAACTCCCCTGGTTATGGATGCGGCTACGACCAGCAAAACTAGGCCAAGCATGGCCAAAGTTAGGGTTGAATAGGACTTATTAAAATCACATCCAGAAAGTATTTGCGAAAAATACGATCTACGACCCCAAAATTTGGTGACATAAATATAACGCTTCTAAGATAATATGAGTAAGACTCGAATTTACCATAACTATCTAAAAAATAACGAAAGGCAAAAAATTAAAAATAGAAAAGTCTGGATATTGCCGAATAGTCAAGTAGTTACTTCTAAGGACTTCGATAAGCTCTAAACTCGAGGTGAGATTACTTACTACTAGCACCAAGGTAAGAACCCACAAAAGAGAGATGAAAAAAGTAAGAGTGAGTATAAAAGAACACATGTACTCAACTTCACCACAATGAATCAACATATGATGGAATCAAATGCATATGAATATATTGTATATACACTTGTCTCCTCTACCGAATAGTCGGAATCCATGAAGAACTCGTGAGGTTCATATATCGTGTAAATGTGCAACTACAATTCATATATAGAAAATGTAGGCACGCATGCAACTCTGATCCATATGTAATTATTAAGACATTCTCGTGATGTTCACGATTGGTAGAAGTTAACCAACTCACCTTGTCTTTGCATTTACTTCAATTTCTCATATCGTGCAAATATTTTATATCAAATGCAATGCTCATCAAGTACAACAAATATCAAGAAATATTTTTAGAGTGAAGTGTCAAAAACACATTTAAACTAACTCTTATTTTTGAGTTTCATACCTATATTATTGGAAGTGTGTGTTATCATTAATTTGAGAAACGGACCTCTCTCTTTCATTACACTCTCTTGGTGGTGTGTGTACTACACTCTCTCTTTTATTTCTAAAATATTATCAGACACTCCACATGTCCACATGGACAAAACATTTTACCTTCACAAAAATTAAATAGATTATTAATATTAAATAAAAGTTAAAGATTAAAGTAACACTATCTCAATAAATAAAATAAAAAATTCTTATCCCACTCCACCACCTCCTCCTTGTCATGACCCAACTGACCGGGCGTTGCAAACACCTACTATAACACCTATGTAGGAGAACCCTTACGCCAAATTTTAATATGAATTGTGGAATTGAGCAATTACAAACTAATTACCCTGTTTAAATATAGGAATATTGTTAACTTAATTTTTAAACACAATTTATTTAAAGAAATACACTTAAACCCTTCCCAAGGAACTAGTCTAAATAAGTACAAGAACTTCTAAAAAAGTATAAATTATGAAAAGAAGTATGAAACAACTCCCACCATAAGAAAAGAAAAGTAGAAGCTATTGGAGATCATCATCGTCTTTACCTATGAACCATTATTGAATCATGCATTCAGAGTATACCAAGTGACATAGCAAGAGTAGTATCAATATAAACAACATGTACTTGTAGGCATTATCGTTCAACTCGAATCCGCCACATAATATCATGCAAATAACTAAAGAACAAGAAACTTCAAGATACAATTAAAACCCCGACCCTTAAATCATCCATTGTGGTAGTCATATGGGGACAAACATATGGTAAATTAGTATCTATTGTAACAATCTGATCCATCTTTAATAAAGGGAACCACGTGCGGAGTAAAAAAAAATTAGAAGTGTGGTGCAAAAAATTTCAAAATTTAGGTGCACGATGATTTTTGCCTATATTGAATTTTGGGCCAGGCTTATGTCAAACCGTCATAGAGAGAGTATTTCCTCTATGACAGTGCTTCTATAGTGGTCTGAGTTATGCTATAGTGAGATATCAAAATTTTGTAACCTAATTAATACGTTGTCTTTTATTTTCCTCCCACTTTTGAAAGGAAAAAATAGACGAGGATTGCTCCATAAAATCCTCTAAAGGCATCCGGGGCAAGGGAGCAATGAGGGGGGAGGGGGAGATTTACCGTGCAAGAAAGGTCTACGCCTAAGGATTTTCCCATTCTCGTTTATCAAAGGTTGCTTCCGCGGTAACGATCCGATCCATTGTAACTAAAGGGTACCTCGTGTGGAGTCCCAAAAGTCTGAAAGGATGGTGCAAGAATATTAAATTTGAGCATGAAATTTTTTTGCTTAAATTCATTTATGGGGCATACTGACATCAGCCTGCCATAAAAGGAGCCTTCCTACTATGGCAATGCCTCTATAGTGGTCTGAGTCCCACTATAGCGGGACCTCAAATTTTAGCACCCTAGTCTTTTTTTTTCCTCCCACTTTTGAAAGGAGAAATAGATGAGGTCTTATCCAAAGACACATAGGCAAGGGATATATGAAGGAGGGAGAATTACCATGCTTGGGAAGTGAAAGTCGTTAGATTTTCCAATGTTGATTCATCAAAGTCGCTTTTGAGAAGTTGAATTCATAGGAAAGATTCATACGTTGTTGCTTGGTACCCAGATAGGCTAGATTTCTTATAAATGAGTAATTAGACATCTTTTTACCTCATTCTATCTTGTAACTATATTGGAGACTGCATGCATAGGCCTTCAGGCATGGATTTTGGTTGGTTAGACATTGTTGTTATGTTTTGTTAGGCAGGGATGAGGAAATAAATAGCAGGTGGTGCTCTACTTGGTGATAGTCTTGAGATTCCTTGTTATGATGGTTATATGTTCATAATTTATATATCTATAAATGTTTAATGCTTGTAGTATCATTTGTGCAATGCAAAGTAGGGAGATATATGAAGTGATATCATGTAGGTTATCTCATGCAATGAACTTGTGATTTTGACTTGTGGTTTTCAAGTGGTCTTGTTTATTGTGCTATGTGATTATGCATGATTGTCTGTGTTTTTTAGTTGACTCAGGTACCACTCATGGTATAGGATATCCCCACTTATCTCAGACACCACACCTAGTAAATGCTAACGGTTGGCTCAGGTACCACACCTAGTATGTGGATATCCACATATAGTTGGATCGGGTACCACACCGTACACTAACTAAGGATGACTCGGTAGAACATCGATAGACTAACATTTTTGTTTGGTTCCATGAGAGGAACAACTATGTGATTATAGTTTCATGAGTAGACCTGCTATATTCTTGCACGATGTAATTGTTTCATGTTAGATCCATGAGTGGTTTGGTTACTTGAAAAGTGAGTTGATCATAGGTCTGGATTGTACGTGACCATATGGGACACTGATTATATTACGTTAAGTCAGGGTAAGGACTGGGAGTTCGAACTACGTGTTACTTGTGATGGTAAGGGTAGGTTAATTAGTTAATTGCATTTAAATTCTTAGGACTATTCTACATATTTGTCTTAACTACTGCATTGAGTTTATGGCGACCCAATTCTTCAGTTGCCTAAATTGTGTCTCTATTTTTCATGAAACTTTGGTTGCAGGGAGTCATGTATTTAGTTTTGCTAAGAATGAGTTAGCCTAAGGCGCCGATTTCATATACTATTCCAAACAGGGGCTAAGGAGTTGGTATGAATAATTGTAAAGGATAACAAATTAGTTGATAGCGCTCATGATGGCCTGATATTCGTGAACATTAATGTGGTAGAAGGGTTAAGCTACGATTGTGTAATATTATTATGTTCTAGGTAGGCTAGGAATACCTTAGGGTGATGTAATTAGAGTGTTTAGTCATGGTATTTATTATGAAGGGTAAGAGTATATGAATAAAGAAGTGAGATGGTGTACTTCCATATGAAATATCTTTTTTTGATTTTCTATATTATATTATGTGGTGAGTTCAAATCAACCGATGATACTTACATGCACGTGTGTCTGTACTGATACTATTCTTGTTATGTCACTTGGCATAGTATGGTTACAGGGTCAGTGATGTCTCATAGGTGAAGCCAATGATGATCTCCAACAGCTTCCATATTTCTTTTTCTTATGGTGGAAGTTGTATCGTATTTTCTTGTATAAACTGTACCTCCTTAGTAGCTCTTATACCTATTTAGACTAGTTCCTTGCGTTGTGTATTTGAGTCTTTCATAAAACAAGTTATTTAGAATTTGGTGTCTGAAATTATGTTTAATGAGCCTTTAGTAGTAAATTATTTCTTCTTCTCTCTAGGTGTCAGATTAGGTGCCCGCATGGCCCGATGGGTTAGGTCGTGATATCCACGAATTCAAATTCAATTGAAAGATTCATCAGCTATTACTTGTCGCCCAGGTAGGCTAGGGTTCCTTCAATTTAGTAGTATAGACCCGTCTTACATCATTATATCTTGTAGATATTCATAAATGACATGTAAAGGACTTCGGGAACGGGGTCTGGATGGTTGGAAATATTGTTTTATGCTATTAGGGAGGAGATGGAGTAATGAGTAAAGGATGGTTGCCTTGATATCTTTATTAGGATGGTCGTATGTTTCTGATTATGTGTGTATGCATGTCTACGACTTGTAGTATCATTATGCAAGGTATGGTAAGGAATACATAGGAAACATCTGTAGTTAAACGTGTTAATAATCTCATGCAATGAACTGGTTATGAGACTTATGGTTTCAAGTGTTATTGTTCATGATGTTTGTAATTGTGCATGATTGTATGTGTTTGATGGTTGGCTCGGGTATCACGTTTTGTACAAGATATCTCCACAATTAGCTCAAATATCATGCATGGTATATACTAACGGCTGACTTGGTTACCACGCCTGGTACATGGATATCCACATATGGTTGACTCAGGTACCACGTTGGTACACTAACTACAGATGGCTCGGGTTCCACGCCGGTATGCTAACAGTTTGAGTTTGGGTCATATCAGAGGACCAAGTATGTGTTTATGGTTCCATGAGTGAACCTAGTTTACTTTTTCATAATGTAGTTGTTGAATGTTGAATCTTTGAGTGGTCTAGGTTACTTTGAAAGGTGAGTTTATCTCAGGTCAAACTTGTATGTGATCATGTGGGATATGGATCATATTACAGTGAGTCAGGGTAAGGACTAGGAGTCTAGGCTATGTGTTACTTGTCAAGGTTGAGGTATTTTAAGTGCTTAGTGAAACCTGGATCCTTAGGGGTTATTCTACATAATTATTTTCACTATTGGGTTGAGCTTATGGAAACTCAATTCCTTAGTTGTCTAAATTGTGTTTCTATTTATCCTTATTAAATCATATGGTGTTTAGTTTGGTATATATATAAGGCACTAGTTTCATGTGCTGCTTCAAAGGGGAAAGGGAGTCGGCATGAGTATTTGTAAAGGATAGTAGGTTAGTTGATAGTTATAGTGGTGACCTCGTATTTGTGGATATTAAGGTGGTAGAAGGGTTAGGCTATGATTTAGCCTTGTGATGACCAAATATGTTTTGGAAGTATGGTGATGTAACTGAGGGGTAAGGGATTAAGGTGCATTATTAGTCATCGTATTTACCTAGAAGGGTAAGGGTATGTGAATAGAGAAGTGAGGTGGTGTAACTTTCATATTGCAATACTTTTCTTATTATCGACACTATATTATGTGGTAAGTTCAGATAGACCGATGATGCTTACCAGTATGTGTTGTTTGTACTAATACTACTCTTGATATGCCACTTGGCATAGTCTAGTTGCAGGGTCACTAATGTTTCATAGATGAAGATGATGGTAATCTCCGACAACTTTCATTGTTTCTTCCCTGTAGTGGGAGTTGTGTCTTATTTTCTTGTATAAATTGTACCCGTGTAATATCTCTTGTATCTATTTAGACTAGTTCCTTGGGAAAAATTTATTGGTCTCTTGTAAATATCTTGAAGGCTTTTAAAGTAATTAAAGATGTTTTTATATCCTTATAGGGTGTTAGATTTTATTTCATTTATTTTTTGAATGTTTCAACGAGTTTGGGTGGTAAGGGTTCTCCTAACTGAATGTTAGAGTAAGTGCCTACATAGCTCTATGAGTTGGATCGTGACAAAAATGTGGTTATCTAAAGGTTTGAAAAGTATTAACTAACCTTTGGGAAAATTATATAAGAGAATAGCCATTGAAAATATTTAAAAAATGAACAACTTAAAGTAATTTGGAAAGAGTAAATGACTAAGTACAATAAGAAATAACTAAATAATACAAACAAAGAAATTATGCAACCCAAAATAGTAAATCATAAGCTTTGAGTTTCTGCCCAAAAGTAACATAAAATTTGAGATATTTGACCCAATACATAGTTTTTGTACTCATGGACTAAGTTTTTGGGCCATCTGTATTTTAGGTTTGGCCCAATTCCTGTATATACAGTGTTACATTCACTTAGGGCATCTCCAACCCCGCCCTTTATTTTACTCTCCAAATATAGAGTTCTCTATTTTTTCAGACAACCAACTCCAACCCAATTCTCTATTTTACTCTCTAAAAAAGAATTTTCTTCTCCCTCCTCAATATTATATTATTATTTCTATTTCATTTGCATTTCCTTATTTCATAATATAAATCCTTTCTCCTTCTTCTTTTTTTCAAATAATCACTTTATATAATTTTTACGCAATATAAAATTTTATTTTTTCAAATTCATTATTTAATATAAAATTTTATTTTATTCTAAATTTCTAAATAACATAAATTGCAAGTTCTTATATAATATACAAATTAATGGACAATTCAAATAAAAGTGAAATCATCAATGAAATACAATTACATAAAAATTACATAAATCAACGAGCACAACCACAACAATTCTCTGGATCATACACTAATATTTTTCCGAATATTGTTAAATCTGGAAACGACCTACCGGATTACTGAATTATTGTTGCGATAAAATTATTATGTATTGTATCTTATATTTAAATTATTATGTTATGTATTATATTTTTAAATTAAAATTTCCATATTATCATTTTACTTTTGTGCATTCTTCATAGTGAAAATTAATAATAATATCAAATTATATTAAAGTGATGAAAATTTTAAAAAATTGAAATATTATTAATTCGGGATGAAAGTAGTGTATATCAAATAATATATTTTTTAAAATGTCATATTACATTTAAAAAGAATTACGAATGTTAGATATTTAATTAATGACCTTATATTAAAAATAATGTGTTAATTACAAAATAATAGAAATATAATAAAATAATGAAAAAGTGAAATAGAGAGTGTGAATAGTAGTTCTCCAAATTTAGAGAACTACTATTCAACTCTCTATAAATGAAGAATAGAGAGTTAATTAAAGAGTGGTTGGAGAGCCCATTCTCTATTTTACTCTCCAAATATAGAGAATGAAGAATAAAATAGAGGTGGGTTGGAGATGGTCTAAATACTAATGTATATTCCCTGTATCTTTTGTATATTGAAAATATATTTAGTGTATACAACCCATTTTTAGCCTCCGAAACCTGTATATATCTAGTCTAACACAACTCTTAATTAAATTATGGGAATTAAGCACTTCTCTTTATAAACCAAATTGTAGTTAACATAATTAAGCAATAAAATCATAGTCTAAAGCACATCTAATAAAAGAGAAGCACTAATCTTAGATTAGTTAGACTCAAATTAGGTCAAACATTCAAAAGAGTTCTTCGGTGCACCATTACAAAGAAATTAAAATGGAATAGGTGATTGTAAACTCTAAACTTAAAATTCATTATTTTACTGGTATATAAAACATCGATGGCAGCATTAGACAATTAAATAATGATGAAATTTAGATGATTAGAAATAACTCTTAGCTCAGATTGAAAATGTTGTCGCAATGATACTATATTGAACCAAGTTGTCAACATTCACATATCCTTTATCAGTTTATGACTAGATGTAATGACTCAATCTAGTCTTTATGAGTAGGCCAATAGTAAAAGAATTTTCGCCAAAAAACTTTTTGGATAGTGACTTAAATTTTTTTAGCCAGGCCACCCTCAAACGGAATATGTGCTAGGTGAGGTCTAGGACCATCTGAGAATGGGTGAGGTGTAATGTTGAGTCTTGGTTGACATATTCCTATAGTGAAGACAATAACGAGTTCATAGGGCATTACATACTAGAATTCAGGTGATAGAACACTCAAAATTGATCTTGGCGTGGAAAGGATAAGTCAAGATGTCAAGGGAATGGGTTGATTAGTTAAAAAGTGACCTTCCTCAGATTTATAAGTTTCTAAAGTTTCGCCTCTTCCACTATAGTGGGAGGCATCCTGCTATAGCAACGTGCAAACTGCTATATCGAGGTACGGTTCGCTATAGTGGGCTCATCCCGCTACAGTGGGGCGAAATGAGATTTTATGCCGAAACAACCCCAAAACTCCTATTTTTTGTACTTTTATTTTTGGAGTAGGGAAGGGTAATTTAGGACAATTTGCACTTGTTTTTCCACAGAATTCATCGATAAAGGTAAGATTCTGACTCCCAAACCTTGTGCATTGATTCTTAACCATAAGAATCTAGGTTATTGCCCTTGGGGGGAGTTTTTGACGTGATTCCATGATGGAAAAAGCCCTAAGTTAGGGGAGATAATCATATTTTGGCCTAGGGATAGGATTTGTTGATAATCCGAGTAAATAATAAGCCATTAGTGATTGATTGTTGCTTCTATTATTTGTTTTAGACCAAGAACAAGTCAAGGCACTACAAAAGGGGAAATATATGATACTTTAGAGTTTACAAGAGGATTCGAGGTTGGTGATGAATTTATGTTTTTGGTTTATGTATGTATGCATGTCTACTACTTTGCAATATCATTGATGTAATGCATACTAGGGAATATATAAAGAGACATATAAAATAACATCATATTGATAATCTTATGAAATGAAGTTGTTATTGTGACTTGTGGTTTTCAAATGGTATCGTTTATTGTGCTTGTGATTGTGCATGATTATTTGTGATTATTGGTTGGATCATGTGCCACGCTAGTATACTAACTATGGATGGCTCAGGTACAATGTTGGTACACTAATAGTTTGGGTCACATGAGAGGACCAAGTATGTATTTATGGTTTCATGATAGCACTGGGCATTTGCATTTGTGATCATATGGGACATGAACTAAGGTATTATTGTTTCATGACATGTGACTGAGAGGCTATGTGGTTTGATAATTGTGGTTATATGTATTGTTTTGTGTTACTACATTATAGTGAACTAGTAAAATTATTTGTGCCTCGCGCGAGAATGTAATATCATGAAATTTATAAAATAATAAATAAAACATGTCAGTCATTCAAACTAAAACACTATATTATCTTACATACAAGATTACGTAGTAACGAACATTAATAATGTAAAGGAAAATGATAATTATAACATCTTATCATTTATCCTTCAATCAATCATCTTTAAATTGATTTTATAATTTATCCTTTTGCTTCCTGAAAGTGTTATTATTTGATATTTTTGGGGATTCAAATGAACATCCACCTGAGATATTAAATTTTCTAATAAATAAATAATCATTGGTGAAGGGATAAATAAATTTTAAAAGGCTGAAAAAGTGAACAAATATTCTAATTCTAACGAGTAGAAAGTTCAGCCCTACCTTTTGCTTTACATATATCATTTTAAAGTTACCCATTTGAATGTATCATAATTAATAATAAATGAAAAATTATAGGGAGAATGTATCATGTTGGACAACAATTCAACTTACTATATATACTTGAAAGGGAAAAATACTACACAAAACTATTCAGTTTGTTTGGGTGTTTTTTTAAAAATCAACATACTAGAGTGATGGAGTTCAATTTGAAACTACACTTCTATTCCAATCGCAGTGTCGAGAAACACATTTATTATTTCAGGAAAAGTATTTACAACCTGCAGTAAACTTGAAAATTCATCCATACTTTATATTGAATATGAGCAATTAATTTATTGTGTAGTTATCTATGTATTGGGGATTAAAAGAGGCTCCACTATAGTCATATTCCTCTATAGGTCATCCGGCACATCCTTGAATCCATGTAAAAAGTTTATTAATTCTTGTCTTCTTTTCGTGGTTCACTTCACACATCAAGGTGCGATAGAATTTTTAAGGTTTTTATGTCCTTACAATGGCATACCAAATTTGAATTTTGTCTTCAAGACATGGAATTATAGATCTTTAAGGAATTTTTTATTGTACCCTTAACAATTTCAATAGAGAAAAGTTGTGTGAATACTCAATTAAAGTGTGTTATTTAATCTGTACTAATATATACTTATAATAATAACTTTGCATAGACATAAACAACAGATTTTAAAACATGTACTCAAAAATAATAATTAATATCATAAGCATAAATTAATGACTGTAAAAAAACATGTCAGTAACTGTAACAATAGAATGAAATAGAAAGGAAAAAATTGAGCCCGCTGAATGCACAATGTCCCCTTAAAGAAATTATTCCTCTCTAGTACCCGAGGTTTGAGGGAATAGATCCTCTCAAGATAGAACGATTCTATTGACCAGTGTATTAATAAAAAAACAATGGTGTCAGTGAGCCACTCAACAGTAGCAACGTACACAAATATTTAATTGTGCAGAAGAAGAAGAAGAAGAAGTTTAGAATTTTTGTTGTTTTAAAATGAGAGGAAATCCCTATGTTTATAGACAACAAAGGGTAGTGTGAAAAAATGTTTATTGTGTCTTATCGGAAAGGTCAAAACTCTTTGGAAAAGTTACAACCTTTCATAAAAGGCACAACTTTTCATAAAAGTCGCAACTCTTCATAAAAGTCGCAACTCTTCATAAAAGTCACAACTTTTTATAAAAGTCATAAATTTTCATAATAGTCACAACTTTTCAAGAAAGGAAAGGCTAGTTTTGGAAATAAATAAATTAAAAGGGAATTCTGGTTTGTGGGGGCACCACGTAGGGATGCCTAGGGTTCTTTTTTGTGTATATATATATATACACACAATGTGGTTTGTGTACTAATATTGCACATGTTCTTTTCTTGTTGAGTATAGGGAATCTTTCAACTAATTATCTAAAACCTTACTTAATGGACGTCTGACTCTGAATCCAAGGGTGAGCTACATCTTCCAGCCTGCGATGGGTTTTTTTGCATCTTCTTGTCCATCTTTTAGACATAAACATTAGACTTTTGTTTTATGTTAGGTTCGTGGTTGCATCCCAAGTTTTGATAATTAGAGTTTTGGTATGGTGACTTTTAGTTCTTAGGGGATGTTTTCCGCATTAAATGTTATTTGGACTATTGGGTTGAGTTTATGGAAACTTAATTCTTTAGTTGTCTAAATTATTTTCCATATTTTTATATGATAAAATTGGTTTTATTAAATGGTGGTGGGTTTGCTTTGTGATAGTATTTGGCTGTCCCACCAAGTAGTTTAGTGTGGATGCCACTAATGATGGTTGGGATTGTGATAAATTTGGTATGAGAGTCCTAAGTTTGTAGATCTCGTCATACCAAAATGAGTCCAGTAGAATTCTGTGGAAAGCTACGGAGACGTTTGTACTTTTCTATCAGAGAGTACAGGAATTAAGAAAATTATATTTATTTCTTCCTTCGTGCTATAATTTTATTTCGATTGGTATATGGCGATGCAAATTGGTATCTAAATCTTCCACTCATCCGTCTTCAGATGGTTGACACTTGATGTAATGGCACAAGGATAGCAGCTCCAGTGGCACAACCAGTAATTGAGCCCGCAGTGAAAGGACGTGGTAGAGGGAAAGGTATGGGCAGGGGCAGAGGAAGAGTAACACCCGTCAGAGGTGGAGCTTAGGCTCAGAATGTAGTATCAATACTGACCTCATACTTTCTTCCTTTATTTTTTAATAATATAGGTATAGACGTTCAATATTTAGGCCACCGCGGTGATGACGATTTCTAATCTGCTCAGTAGAAATTTTGGTGAGTCCTCATCATTTGAGGACGACCTCTATCTTCATTTCGGTATTACATTTTCAGTTTTTAGACAATAAGAATTAGTTAGAGGCTTGTCCTAGCAACTCACTGGAGTAGAGGCTATCAGAAGTCAGTTTAGCTTCAGCTTATGTTTATTCAGATACTTGTCTTCTTGAAGTTGTGTGAGCTTTAATAGACTATTTCAGTTTAGCATATGTATTCAGTTATTTACAGTTGTTACTTTTACATTTCTTAGTGTCATGTTAGAGTTTAGACCATGGTTTAGCTTGGGGTCACTTGTGGTTCTAAGCACCGACTTACGACTATGGGGTAGTCTTGGATCGAGACACTTATTTAGTAAATTAATTTATATGATATTTAAGCGTGAAAAAAAAAGTGGAATCTAAAAAAGTATTCTCTAAGGCTGATGTAATTGTTTCAGGTGTATTACATACTTGTATTGGGTGATTATGTGCTCCCTAAAAAAACAAATAAAATACTCTATTTCATTACATATGTGTGTCAAGTTGAAAATTAAAGCACAATCCCTCTTGGAATATAGAATATACTAAAAAAGTCAATAAATATTAGATAAATTCATCTTACAAAAACTCACCATCTCACAGAGCTAACCTTGATGTAAAATATAAATGCACTAAACTTGATAAAGATGAAAACATAAAATAAAATAAATAAGTGTACAGTTGTTTTCTTTGATCCATCACGTTTACACTGTTTACTACTTCAATAAAATATTTCAATTGATTTACCATTCTAGACAACACAAAGCATCATTAAAGACTACAGATAAAACAAACGAAAAAATATTTGACTTAATAACATGAAACTCCATGACCTTCCATTTTGTGGACTAAAACCTCAAATAAATGGATATTTGAAGACTAACAAGAAGAAGACTTAATAATAAAGACAACCATATTAGATACTCGATCACTAATAAAGACAAGTATAGCTCCAATATCAAGAACTTCAGTTACCAACTCCATGAGAATTATCAGTTCAAGAACTCTCATCTTCTTCTGGCTCAGGGACAACATTTAAATCAAACTTTAAATGCTCGCCCAAAATAGCACTTTTTGTTTCATTTAAAATTTTCTTTACCCGCAACAACATTGCCACCTTCTGCTCCTCCATGTGTTTATCCGAAGGTATTTCTGAGCCAGGGTGCATAATCTTATACATTAATATTCGTCTTCTTTCTTTCTCGTTAAGTGCTTGCAATTCTTTGTGAAGATCTTCAATTGCCTCAAATCTAATTGATATGCTCTCAGCATGATCACGTTGGTGATCTTCTACTTTTACTTTTAAAAATTTATCAATTATTTCTTCTATACTTGTGGAACCATAAGAAAATGGTTTTCCACCAGGTGAAAAGAGCATAACCCCAACTTCATCTCCACTCCGGGTTGCAAGCTTTTCTGCATCTTGGAACAAGGTCTTTTTCCTTTTGGAAAAGCTTATTGTGCGTGCTTTCTCAGACTCAATTAACTTCATCTCGATCTTTTGCTTACCTTTATTGATCTCATTTTCCATCACAGAAGAAAACAGTATAAAAGAAGAAAACACGATGATTTTATTAAATAAGGCTGAGCAATTCTAAGAGGAACAAATGTATAATTTATAGTAGGTGCGTGAGTGCATTTGTCACGAGTATTGTAACATTAATTTAATATTTTCAAACCATAAGTCTTATTGTTGTCACATTATATTATGACTCTATTTCACGTGTATTGTCACGTTAATTTGGTGTTTTTAAAATTATATGAATCTATTACGTGATTACCATGGTTTCTAACAAATGTTGTCTTCTTGTTTATTCGAATGCAATATTAAGTAATAATGTTGAAATGAATCTAAAGATAAATGGAAAATAATTTGTTATTTTTATTTGATATTTTCATATTATGAGTCTATTTTTTGTCACGTGTATTTTTATATTTATTTATTATTTAAATATTATGAGTATATTTGTCACATTTATTTAGTGTTTTTTATATAATGTGAATTTATTACGTGATTACCATAATTTCTAACGGAAGTTGTCTACCTATTTTTCCACTGCAACTGCAACGTAATAATGTTGAATTGAATCACTGGTGAAGGTTTCTATGTGACCTATAGGACACGAACTCGGGCCTTCGAAGTGGGCACTAATACTTGCATTAGGATAGGCTGCCTACCTTCCACCCCTTGGGTGCAACCCTTTTTTTGGACTCTGCTAACGCATGATGTTAACTTTTTTTAAAATCTGTACATAATGTTAATTCTATAAGTATGAATAAAAAGGAAACATATCAGATGGCTAGTTGTATTTTTTATTTACACTTATATTTTATTCTAATGTGATTCAAGAAATAAATCTCAATAATTCCAGCTATATAAAACACTATAAGATGATTTTACACCTCTAGTTAGTTACATTTATTGTTATTTTTTAAACCTTGATTGTTCTAATTCAAGTTGTTGAACTAATTACTTCCTTTTTGGCATTATTTTTATCATTTTCAATATTATTTTCAAGACTTTCTTTAAGTATTATTGATAAATTTTCCCAATCACATTAAATTCATAATACATAATATTGTGCTCTCTAATTCAATTTAGATCTGTAGTAATATTATTCCATAAAAAATGCATGTCTTTTATATATTTCATCAAAAATACACAAGGTATGATTTGACACCGGATTTATTTTAGTACTAATTCTTATATTGACAATGCTTGTTGGATAAACAAATTCTTAGATCTTATTTCTCATATCTTTCTCAACTGCCGTTTAGATTAGTCTCGACTTTCAATTGCATGATTTTCATATATAAACATAATTGAAATTGTAGTACACAATGGGTGTTGTGTCATAGTTTTAAGACTTTAGAAATGTTCTAACTATAAATAATCTAGAAAAATACTTGGCAATAATCGTCACTTAATTTTTTAAACAAATTAAGGAAACTTAATTTAAAAGGACCTAAGAGATTAAGTCTTTAAAAATTAGAGAAAATGGGTAAGAGGTTCTTGTTACTACTTTAAAAAGGTATTATAATTTCAATTAGCCCCTCGTGCGGATTCCCAAAAGTCCAAAAGTCTAGTGTAAGAATTTTTAAAATTTTCACAATGATTTTGGCCCTAATTGATTTTGGACAAGGATGACATCAGCCCACCATAGTGGGATGATTTCCGTTATAGCGGTGTAGTTATAGTTGTCTAAACTCGGTTTCTATTTATCATGATGAACTAGGATTATTAAATGGTGTAGGGTTTAGTTTGGTATGAATAAGTTGGTCTAAGGCGTCAGTTTCATGTGTTGCTCTAAAGAGGTCAGGGAGTTAGCATGAGCGTTTGTAAATGATAACAGGTTAATGGATAGGGCTAGTGATGGCTCAATATTTTTTGGGCATTAAGGTGGTACAAGGGTTAGGTTGTGATTTGGCATTGTGATGGACTGATATGTTTTGGCAGTAAGGTGACATAATTGAGATGTACGGTATTAAGGTGCGTTAGTCATGGTATTTTCTATGAATGGGTAAGAGTATGTGAATAGCCAAGTGGGATTGTGCAACTTCAATATTGCATGACTTTTTTCTGATAATCTACATTATATTATGTGGTAGGTACGGATCAGCCGATGATGCTTACTAGTACTTATTTTTTTTGTACTGATACTACTCTTCCTATGCCATTTTACATAGTCTAGTTGCAGGATCAACGATATTTCATAGGTAAGGGTGATGATGATCTCCGACGGCTTTCATTATTCCTTCCTTATAGTGGAAGTTATGTCTTATTTTCTTGTATAAACAGTACTCCTGTAGCAATTCATGTACTATTTAAACTAGTTCCTTAAGAAATTTGGTTGGTCTCTGGTAAATATTTTGAAGTCTTTTAAAGTAATTAAAGATTTTTCATATCTTTATAGGTTGTTAGATTTTATTTGATTTATTTTAGGTATGTTTTAACAAGTCTTGGTGGTAAGGGTTCTCCTATCTAGGTGTTAGAGTAAATATTTTGATGGCCAGTGGGTTGGGTCATGACAACTTGGTATCAGAGCTAAAACTACTGATCTCCAATAAAGGAGCAAAGGTCGAATAGAGTCTTGAGGAATGGTTTGGGTACATCCACAATTAATATTTAGGGGAATATGAAGCTTTCTATGAATCTGTCTCACTTCTTCACTCCTTTGTGCGATTTGTATATTGTGATATATGTTGATTCTAATTTTTATCTCTGAATTTCAATTGGTATCTTGACAAAATTATTCAGATGTCGTTGTTATGGCTGAAGGGACACAAGCAATGAAATATTGGAACCGAGAACGTTCCAATTGTATAGCCGTAAGGGTTATGTGAATGCATGAATGGTCAGTTAGTGGTCATTCATGACGTGAATATTATGTCATGAAATTGATCGATTTTATGTTGCATGCTCAATAGTTGTTGTTATGTGCATTGCATGATTTGAATAACTGTGTGTGGGTTATACTTGCATGAATGTTTGAAGTTGTTGTGTGATTATTGAACATGTTTTGTGTATTTCGGTCCTGAAATTTTATGGCCATGAGGCAAGGTGTGTATTATACATGTCTAGGAACGATCTTGGGTTATTTTAAAATTGGAATGAACTTATTGTTGGTAAAAATGGTAAGGGGGTATAATTAATTACGATTGTGTTAAAACTCTAGTTTTGGAATTATCGGTATTGGTTGGGAACCATAGGAAAGAATTAATCTTCTATATGATGATTATGTGCCTTATTTTGTGTTGCTGGGGAGATCCTTGAATCTAGAATGAGGTTAGGAATTCAAATGACTGTAACACTTGTGTCTGGGAATGGTCATGGGGTTGCATTGTTAAAGTTAAGGTATTTTAAGAGTTGATACATATATGAGATGGGGTAATATTGCTAAGCTTGTGAATTGTGGCAGAAACTCGTCGGATTTCCATAGCGGACACCAGACTACTATAGAACTCCCTTTACGGAGGGAGGTACCAATCTATAGGGTAAGTCTCTATAGCAGTGCCGAGATGCTATAACGCACCCCGTGATAGCGTTCTGTAAGTCGCTATCGTGGGAGAATCAGAGACCCAACTCTATTTTCCCCTGCTTTGCATTTCTATTTCCATTTCAAATTCCATTACATGTTCAGTTCATTATAAAAGTGTGCACAAACCAAACTGACCGATAAATCAAACCAAAAAAGTATTATTGGTTTATTGTTATTGGTTTATAGGGTTAACAGTTATTTAATGGTTTTATAAATAAAATATGAGGTTATCAGTTCGATATTGGTTTTTTAATATTGGGTTAACTGATAACCCATTAAGAATATAATAATTTACTATTTTAATTTTTAGTCATACATTAATATCAAACAAAAAAATACTAATACAATCACTATATTAAACTATAACTATAAGAACCCTACACAATTAACACTACTTAACTCCACTCTCTGCATTTACCCATTAAGTTTTAGTATTACTTTATTCTTTAACTTCACAGTGTCAAAACCTAAATAAATAAGAACCGCGATGGCTAGGGTTTGCAATGACGATGACAAGTGTTAGGCAATGGATAGGGTTGTGAATTATGACTTATGAGAATTTGCTATACCATTACTACACTAAGCAGAATTTCTGCACTCAATGAGTAATTTCATTTCTCTTTTTTTTTATTTTGCGTCAAATTATTGGACAAGTCATATATTTATTTTGAAAGAATTTTCTTATTGGTTAAACTAAACTGTGAAAGACCAAAAACCAATAAACAGAAAACTGATACCAAATATCTTATTGGTTTGGTTATCAATTTAGCATATTTAAAAACCAAAAATTGATAGTACTTAAAATCGAATCGAATCAAATCGATACTTAACACTGAACCGAACTGACCAATACACACAATAGAAAAAATAACTAAAACTCATCAAAATATAATCTCCAATATATCCTAGCATAAGAACAACGAATAAACCATCCCAATAACAAGCATCTATGTGCTAGCAAAAACAAGGGAAGAATAAGAGATGTTTTTTTCACAAACAGGGTAAACCAAAAATAGTATTTATATCTGAAAGGAGGGGGGGAGTCCTACCAAGTGCCCTATCACCCTCATGGAGCGGGGCCTCCTATATTCGGCTCACGTATAATTTCTCCAAATCCTATGGCTCCAGCTAGCGCAGCCTTCTCTGGGCACGTCATCTGAACAAGGCCTTCATTGTCTTCCTCATGCGGGACAACATATGGTACTTAGAGCGTCCTTTCCTCTTCTCAACATCAAGCTTCTTGCGAAGTGTCCTAGGAAAGAGTAGGTGGGGTTGAGCCACTGTGTACCTCCTAACTGCAACAAAGACAGCCTTCAGATGGCTGCTAGATATAGGAAGCTGGGATTTAGTGGCGACAAGATCTGCATCAATGTTCTCACCCGCTTTTGCACGAGCTGCGGCTCGGCTACTTCCCTCTTTATATGTCCTCCTTTCTAACGCTCTCTATAGGTCTCTTCCCCAACCAGAAAAGGGTTGAAAGCACCTTCATGCTCCACTTTGTAGTTTGTATCATCCAAGGGAACCCTGCTTGCCTACAAAGCACATCTACTAGACTAGAAATGCAAAGGTAATTCTTAGTACCATTATAGAAATCTTTCCACTCAGACACGATCTGCTCCCCTACATTCTTCTGGAGCCCATCTATAATAAAAGCTCCAGTAAAGCTCAAGGATAGGTCACGTCAATGAGGTTACCTGAAAGGTGAATCCTCTGACCGACTAGTCAACCACCTCCAAGCGTCGGGGAATAGTAATGGCTATTAAGGCCCTTGGTAGTGATCCAGTTGATCTCTCCAATACTTCTCTTCCACCGGTGTATCTCTCAACCATTTAAGGTCTATCTTCCTCAACTTTTCCATGCAAGGCTCATGAGGAGCCTCCGACATCCCAGCGAAAGATCCACAGGATGGGCATGCACATGGATGTTCACTCCTTGGATGCACGTAGTAGGAGTGGGGGAATCCCAAAGAACGGTAAGCAAATGGGCTTAGAACACTAGTACCAACCCCTGCTGAGAGAAATGAAGGGTCTCCACCAAAAGAACCCCAACCAAACTAATCCAGCCGAATTTAGAAGGTAGAAGTCGATCCATATATCTCCTCATCTTGAAGGCCCTCTCTAGATAGAAGTTTGACCTAGCCTCATATCTCGCGAAACCTATGCCTGCTAGCAACTTCTATAACCCTCTATTCGGGGTAATTCTGGCCAGTAATCCTATCCTTAAAAGGTTCTATTGAGAACCTACAATAGAAATCGAGTTAAGAGACCATACTATAATTCTATGAAGGTTTCAAAATTAAGTTCTTTGGCTTTTGCACAGTCTGCGAGAGGTACAATAATTTCACCCTCCCGCTCTAGCATCTAGTACGGTTCTCAGACGACTATGGTGGACGCCGCTACAGTGGGATACAGCCCGTTATAGCAACATCCACTATAGCGAGATGGAAGGTTGTTATAGCGACCTTCATGATTCCAGAACTTTATGGGTGTGTCAATGGCGCTCCTCGAGCTACAAAGTTTCGTTTTGGAAATTTATTTATAGATAATTGTTTCTAAAGTGCTTCTCTAATTAAATACACAAAAATCCAATAAGTTAATGTCCTAAATCACGCCAGAATTTAAAGTTTTCTTCAAGGGCAACCCTTCAACTTCCCCTACCATTTTGGAACCAATTTTGGCCCATTTTTCTATAATCCTTACACGTAGAACATTGTAGTAATGTTGCAAAAGTAAGGGGAAGCCCCATGATCAGAGAAATTCGATGATCGAGTAGTTATTTTTCAAAACTCAAAATATCCCAATGATATTCTATTCTATTCAACAATAGCATGCTTAGATGATTACTCGCCTATTATAGTAGAAGGAATAAGGAGAGTGATGTTTACCTTGATTTCAATGTTTATGAAACATGGTAGTCAAAGAGGATTGAGAGAGTTTTTGATTTAGAAGGAGGGAAATGGGAATAAAACTCCATTCACCTCCGTCTTAAAATTCTGATCCGCGCGATACCGCTATAGCAGTTGGGCAGCCGTGGGGTCCAGTGTAATGGGTACAATAGAAATTTTATTAGGTTTTTTTGTGTTCAAATTTCATTACTGATAATCTTGGGTACATGGGATGGGGGTAACAAGGTGTCTCTTGCATAGTATGAGTGCATTCTTGATGTTTCAAAACATGTGGTAAACCTCAATAATCGTTTTATCTTCTTTCCACTCAGGTAGTAATTTGGAGAAAAATAATTGGTAAATTAGTATCTATTGTAATGATTTGATCCATTGTTAATAAAGGGCACCTATTGAGTCAAAAAAGTTTAGAAGTGTGGTGCAAGAATTTTTAAATTTGAGCACACAATAATTTTTGCCCATATTGAATTTTTTACAAGGCTGCTGTTAACCCACCAGAGCAAGAGTATTTCTGCTATGGCAGTCTGAGTTACACTATAGTGGGAAGACAACAAAATTTAACCTAATTAATGCGTTGTATTTTATTTTCCTCCCACTTTTGAAAGGAGAAAATAGACGAGTATTGCTCCATAAAACCCTCCAAAAACATCTAACGCAGGGGAGAAATGAGGGGAAAGAATTACCGCGCAAGAAAGATCTAAGCCTAAGGATTTTATAACTCTCGTTCATCAAAGGTTGCTTCAACTATAATGACCTAATCCATTATAACTAAAGGACACCTCATACGGGGTCCCAAAAGTCCAAAAAGATAGTGCAAGAGTTTTTAAAATTTGAGCATGCTAAGTTTTGTCTTAACTCCATTTCTAGGGCACACTAACGTCAACCCCCATAGAGGAACCCTTCCCTCTATGGCGGGGCCTCTATAGTGGTCTGAGTTCCGCTATAGCGAAACCTCCAATTTCAGCACCCTAATTAATACGTCATCTTTTATTTTCTCCTAGCTTTGAAAGGATAAAATAGACGAGGGATGTTCCAAAAACTCTCTGAAGACACCTGAGCAAGGGAAACATGAAAGAGGGAGAATTACCACGCTATGGAGTTGAAAGTCGTTACATTTTCCAATGCTTTTTCATCAAAGTCACTTCAGGGTAGTTGAATTCATGGCCAAGGTTCATCAGTTGTTGCTTAGGCTAGGTTTCTTATAATTGAGTAGTTAGACCTGCTTTTACCACATTCTATCTTGTAAAAATTTGGAGAGTGCATGCATAGGCCTTCGGGCGTAGATCTTGGATGGTTAAAGATTGTTGTTATGTTTCGTTAGGGAAGGGATGAGGTAATGAATAGAACGTGGTGCACTAGATCATTATGAGTCTTGAATTTTCTTGTTATGATGGTTATATGTTTTCAATTTATGTATGTATATATGTCTAATGCTTGTAGTATCATTTATGAAATGCATGGTAGGGAGATATATGAAATGACATCAAGTAGGTTATCTCATGCAATAAACATGTGATTGTAACTTGTGATTTTCAAGTGGTCTTGTTTATTGTTCTATGTGATTATGCATGGTTGTTTGTGCTTTCGGGTTGACTCAGATACCACACCTGGTATAGGATATCCCCACGGTTGGCTCGAATACCATACCTAGTATATACTAATGGTTGGCTCGGGTATCACGCCTGGTATGTGGATATCTATGAAATACCTCGTTATTTGAAAGAACTAGAAAGAGCTAGAATTAGAAAGAGTTATTTTTGGGAAGAATGAAAAATCTGGAAAATTGGTTAAGTTATGTTAAGTTTGAGTTTTGGTCAACTTCAAACAACCATAACTCCTAGCTCAGGATGAGTTTAGTTTGCTCGATTTAGAGTTCGTACATGGGAGATATGGCCATTCAAAGTTGGGTTGTCTAAATAAGGAAAGTCAAAACCAGATTTTGGAAGGGTATTTTGGTCTTTTCCATACCCAATTAAGTTAATTCATTTTTATCAATTAAATTGGGGTCTAAACTGAATTGGTTCAGTTAATACAATTGGAAATCTATGCTAGGGTTTTTGGAGAAAGAACTCAAGAGGAGAAAGGAGAAGAAAAGCTCAAGATTCGTCAAGTTCTTGCGATTTTGGTCATGGATTTCGCCAAGGATTCAATCCTGCGAGGTATGTAATATCACATAGCATTGCGTTAGTTCACCCATGCGCCAATCATGATTCAATTTAGTGTAACTGTGTTTCTTGAAAGAAAAGATTATGAGTTCTTGATGAAATTTGTTTTAGTTCTTGAGGGTTCTTGTTGTTGAAGTTGTTAAGAAGTTTCTTGAGTTTGATTCATGAAATTAGGTGTGATTTTGAGTTTATTCCTACATATATTGGTTATATAGTCGAATCTAAGTGTTTGGAAAAAGAACTAATTGAATCTGGAGGGTTCAGAGTTGAAAAACGAGCAAGAAAAATCGTCAAAACCTAGAAAGGGGGCTGGGGCGTCGCGCCTCTCAGAGCGCCCCAAAGGGGCTTCTAATGTTTGGGCTCTGGGCCACCGCGCCAGCTAGAGCGCTCCAACCCAGCTTCTGAAATTCACCCTCTGGCACCCCGCGCTACTCAGAGCGCCACGGACTCCAGGTCTTCCACATTTTCCCACTTCTTTATGTTTGAGTTCCCTAACAATGTACCTAAGTTTTCTAGTTGATTTCTACACTCTAAGGTACATCTAAACATCATGAAATAATCCATAAACATGAGATCATGAGCCTTGAATCCATAATTCAATTCAAGGAAAGTTAAGAGTCAAGTCAAGAAAAGTTCATAGAGTTTTCCAAAAGTCTTTAACAAATCTTTTAACTTTGTTTAAAGGATTGAGTTTTGAGTTGAGTAAAGAGTAAGAGTAAAGTTTCATTTCTTCAAAAGATTATACGGGAACTAAGTATTCCCTAGAGTTGAAATGTTTTCACATTTAAACAAGAAAGGTAACACCGATTTCCAAGAGAGCCTTTGAGCTAGTTTTTGAGTAATTATCTTAAACCATAGATAGATTTTTTGTTATTAAAACATATGAGCTGAGTATATTTTGGGAGAAGTATTGAGAACCGATATGGGGACGAGTTCATAATAACTCAAGTCTCCATAAACCATGTAGCCATCGTGGGTAATAAAGGGTCATACTTTTTAGATGATTCCTTAGTGCTTTTTAGCATAGACTAGTAGATTCACTTAGTTGAGGTGTTCTATATCACGGAAAGGTATAGGACAGTTCTGGTAGCGTCGGCGAGACGTTGTATCATCACTTTAGCTCATAGTGATGGTTGTCGGTTAGAGAAACTCCCACAGTATTATATTACTTTATATGTAAACTGAGTTGTTATTGTATTTCTTAAATAAATTAGGTTGTCATCTACTATTTTAAATGTTTTGTATAAACTGCACTTTTATTGTTGTTTTATTTCGCATTTGAGTTGAGTATTCATGAGTTGAGTAAAGCTAAGGTAAGTGTTCTTTTCAAATTCCTTTCAAGCTTATGTCATGTTTAGTTTTCCCCTCGCATGCTCGTACATTTAATGTACTGATGCCATTTGTCCTGCATATTTTGATGATGCAGATACAGGTAACCAGGATCAGCATCCAGTGCCTCGTTGATCCAGTTGAGCACTCAGAGTCAGTTGGTGAGCCTCATTGCTTTCGAAGGATTCCCTTTTATTTCTTTGTTAATCAGTTGTTAGGATGATCGGGGGTCTTGTCCCGACATCCCTCTCAGTATTTAGAGGCTTCATAGACAGTTAGATGTGAGTTCTTTAGTCTTGTATTTCAGATGTTTTGCTAAAAGGATTGAGTTGCCACTTTGCCTAATTTGAATGTTTATCCTTAACATTCTAAGTTTATTTGAGAAAGTTATTTTAAAGTGCATTTGAATCCTTGTATTAATGCTTTAATTTTTCTGTTATAAGTAAAGTTAGGCCGAGGGTTCGCTTTGGGCCAGCAATGGTTCTCGACTGCTAGTCCCGCCCAGGGTGTAGGCTCGGGGAGTGACAATCTACATATAGTAGGCTCAGGTACCACACTGGTACACTTACTAAGGATGGTTGGGATACCACATCTAGGGGTGGGTGTTTGGTATTCGGTTTGGGTTTTTTAAATTTTGGGTTTGGTAATTCGATAATTGATAACTAAAAGTAGATATCAAATATCAAACTTTTAAATTTCAGTTCTGTAATTCGGTAAACAAAAAATTAAACTTCAATTTGGTACGGTATTCAGTAATACCATATTGAAGCTATAGAGAACAAACTTTGAATCTGACCCCCCACCCCCCCAAAAAAATAGGTAAAATCAATGTTGAAATCGTATACTTAATTGCTAGTTGACACAGACCCACAGTTATCCTACAGGAAGTTAATGCTCTAAGAGAGATTGGAGAAAGGTGTCGATTGTATTACAAAGTTAATAATATTTCGTCAATCATTTCTATTTTTTTATGTGGAGGAACGGTATTATAAAAGATCAACAAGTAAGAAAACATTAAGAAAACCAAATTGATACAACTAAAAGACATATGTATTTGGATTTTTTAGGCTTATTCTTTAACTTTCTCTTTGAACTTGTACTAATGAGTAGTGGATATGTTGATATATGACCTGCATCAAGTAAATAATTTGGTATTAGGGAAATATTGAATACCAAATGGTACTTATGTCTCATACCAAACCCAAACTCGAATACCATAATACTAAAATTTTACTCCCGAATACCATACCAAATACCGAACTACCGAATACCAAATTACCAAATTTTTTTATTTGTTTCGGTATTTTATACTCAGCCCTAAACACATCATTATACTAACAGTTTGGTTTGGGTTTCGTGATAGTACCAACTATGTGATTATACTCTCATAAGTGGACCTATTGTATTTATGCACGATTTAATTGTTTCATGTTGGATCTCTGAGTGGTTCGATTACTTAAAAAGTGAGTTGATCTCAAGTATAGCTTGAATGTGACCATATGGGACATGGATCATGTTACGGTAAGTCCGTGTAAGGAAAGAGAGTCTGGCTACGTGTTACTTGTGATAGTAAGGGTAGGTTAATTGATTAATTGCATTGAAATTATCAAGACTACTCTGCATACTTATCTTAACTACTAAATTGAGTTCATGGAGATCCAATTCTTTAGTCGATCAATGACGCCTACCAGTACGTTATGTTTGAGCTAATACTACTTTTATAATGTCACTAGGCATAGTCTGGTTGCGTGGTCAATGATGTCTCAAAGGTGTAGACGACGATGATCTCCAACAGCTTCCATGTTTTTTCTTTTTATTGTAGGAGTTGTATCTTATTTTCTTATATATAAATTATACCTACTTAGTAGATCTTGTACTTATTTAGACTAGTTCCTTGCATGGTGTTTTTTAGTCTTCCATAAAGAAGTTATTTAAAATTTGGTTTCTAAAAATTATGCTTAATGAGCCGTTAGTAGAAAATTATTTATTTTCTACATGTTTTAACTAGTTTGGGTGATAAGGGTTCACCTATCTAGGTGTCATATTAGGTGCCCCATGGCCCGGTGGATTGGGTAGTGACATCCGCAGAGTCAAATTTATGGGAAGGATTCATCAGTTATTACTTGGCACCCAGGTAGGCTAGGTTTTCTTCAATTGAGTAGTAAGGACACATTTTACTGCATTATATCTTGTAGATGTTTGGAAATGGCATGTAAAGGATTTCGAGCATGGAGTCTGGATGGTTAGAAATGTTGTTATGTGTTGTTAGGGCGGAGATGAAGTAATGACTAGAGATTATGGCTTGTAGTAACATTGGCAAAGCATGGTAAGGAATACATAGTCAAAATATGTAGTTAGACATTTTGATAATATCATGCAATAAACTAGTTATATGACTTGTGGTTTCAAGTATTATTGTTTGTGATTGTGCATGATTGTCTATGTTTGATGGTTGGCTCGGGTATCACGTTGGGTACAAGATATCTCCACAGTTGACTCAAATACCACATTTGGTATATACTAATGGTTTTCTTGGTTACCACATCTGGTACGGCCGTACGGGGACATCCACATATGATTGGCTCGGATAAAGTACTGGTAACTAACCATGGATGGTTCGGGTACCATGTTGATACGCTAACAGTTTGAGTTTGGGTCCCGTGAGAGGACCAAGTATGTGTTTATGGTTCTATGGGTGAACCTAGTTTACTTTTTCATAATGTAACTGTTGCGTGTTGGATCTCTGAGTGGTCTAGTTTATTTTGAAAGGTGAATTTATCTCAGGTCTAACTTATATGTGATCATGTGGGATATGGATCATATTACGGTGAATCGGGGTATGGACTAAGAGTCTAGGCTATGTGTTACTAGTGATGGTTGAGGTATGTTAAGTATTTAGTGACAACTGAATCCTTAGGGGTTATTCTGCATAATTATTTTTACTATTGGATTGAGTTTATGGGAACTCAATTCCTTAGTTGTCTAAGTTGTGTTTCTATTTATCATGATGAACTTGACTTATTAAACGGTATTGGGTTTAGTTTGGTATGGATGTGTTGGTCTAAGGCACCAGCTTCATGTGCTGCTCCAAAAGAGTCACGAAGTTGGCATAAGTATTTGTCGAGGATAGCAAATTAGTTGATAGGGCTAGTGATGGCCTAGTATTCATTGATATTAAGGTGGTAGAAGAGTTAGACTATAATGGTCGAATATGTTTTGGAAGTATGGTAATGAAACTGTGGGGCATGGGATTAAGGTGCATTAGTCATGGTATTTACCTAGGAAGGCTAAGAATATGTCAATAGAGAAGTGAGGTGGTGTAACTTCCATATTGCATGACTTTTCTGATTATCTACATTACATTATGTGGTAGGTTCGGATTGAATGATGATACTTATTAGTATGTGTTAGATTTGTATCCTTATAGGGTGTTAGTTTTATTTCATTTATTTTTTGTATGTTTTAATGATTTTGAGTGGTAAGGGTTCTCCTATCTGGGTGTTAAAATATGTGCCTGCACGGCTCGATGGGTTGGGTCATGACGAACATGCAATTATCTGACGGTTTGGAAAATATTAACTAACCTTTGGGAAAATTATTTAAGAGAATAGACATTGAAAATTATTTATTTTTTAAAAAACTTAACGTAATTTGGAAAGAGTAAACTTTTATCAAAAATGGCTAAGTAAAGAAAAGTATTTGAATAAAATCATTAGATGAATAAATCAACATAAAAGAAATGGTTCATATTAGTGGACTTAATTAAGTTAGTCTAAACTATAATAAGAAATAACTAAATAATACAAACAAAATAATTATGCAACCCAAAATAAAAAAGTGAAAATTTTATACATATATAGGACTAATAATTATAAGTTTTGACATTATTCTTTATCTTTCAAGTTATAACAATAAAAAAAACTTGCAGGTTTTTAACATTTTAGTAAAATAAAAAATTATTTAAAATAACAGTAAAAATTAATTAGTGTGAAAAATAATTAAGGTAAAAACAGATAATTAGTAGTAAATAAATTGAAATAATTAATAAGACGCATAAAAATAGGAGATTCATAAAAAGGAAATATTTATTTTCCTTGTTTAACTCAAAGCATCTAAAATTCGTTCAAAATAGATTTCTTATCTTTTGTTCTAATATTTCTCTCTCTTCTCAATTTTTTCTCTAGTTAGTCGTCACTATCATCTAATTCATATTCGTTTTTATTCAGTAATCTTCATTTTCTTGTAATGGACGGCTTCTTATCAGTATAAATAAAGCATGGTGGTAGATGGGATCCTTCATGTTAGTGTTCTTTCCGATTCTTTATTTGTATTGGTACACAAACCAGACATAAAAAAGAAAAATTATGAATAGTGCTATTGGAAAAAAAACTATTCAGATTTTGTTTGTGTATAATAATTTTAATTATGGTATTTTTGGAATGAACATTCATTTTTTGAAATTACATAAAATTTGTTTGAATTTGGTATAGATTTTGGTATGAACATTCATTTTTTTTTGTATGTTTCTGGTTAAAAAAATTACAGATTTTTTTTTTTGAAATTGGTATACTGGTTATACCATGTTGATACGATTTTGGCATTATATTGGAATGAATTTTGTATATTTTTTATCTAATAAATGATAATTAATTGTTAGAAATATTATTAATATTTTGGTATGATTCTGGTAAAAAATTGACGTAGATTTTGTATGAAATTGGTATAATAGTAAGATCAAATTTGTATGAAAAATTATAGTTTTTACGGCGCGAATTTGGTATGATTCAATTTCTATTTTTGGCATTATATTGGTTGGAATTGTGCATAATAGTGGGATGAAATTGGTATACTGTTTATTAATAAAACATAATTACTAGTTATAAATTATATGATTTCGTATTATTTTTTGCATGAATATGGTATGAATCAATGTTTACTTTTAGCATGAAATAGGTATAAAAAATATGCATAAAAATGGTATGAAATTCGTATACTGATATAACGTATAGATAAAAATTATTTGTACTTTTGTATCCTGTAATACCGACACAATAATTTATGATGTAACAAGAAAAAATGTAATTTAAAAAGTGTCGGAGCATAAATTATTATCGCTTGGTTCAAAAAGAACTATAGGAACACCACAATTTGAACATTGGAAAGGGCATGCTGATGTGAAGTTCAAGAGGTCTAAGGTTATGTGCAGTACATGTCGTCAAGAGGGATACAACAAGAAGACGTGTTCAAATTACGCTGCTGGAAAAAAAAAACATAATTTATTTTTATTTTTATTTGGTTGTTTTATTGTGACGAACTCATGTTTTTGATTTATTTTGTCTTTTAAGTTAATGAATAATAATTTCATAAAATTTATTATGTGTACTAGCCAACATAAAACTAGTTAATGTTGTATCAAATTTGTATACATTTGGTATTGAACTGATATTCCATTGGAAAATTTGAAAAAACAACATGTAATTGAGATTTCAAACGAATTAGCCAACCTAAAACTAGTTAATATTGTACTCAATGAGCATACGTTTGGTATCTAACTGATATCCAATTGGAAAATTTGAAAAAATACGTAATTGAGATTTCAACTAAATTAGTCAGCCTAAAACTAGTTAATTTTGTACCCAATTGGCATACATTTGGTATCGAACTGATATCCCATTGGAAAATTTGAAAAACCAACATGTAATTGAGATTTCAACTGAATTAGTCTGCCTAAAACAAGCTAATGTTATATCCAATTGGTATATATTTGGTATCTAACTGATATCCCATTGGAAAAATTGAAAAATCAACATGTAATTGAGATTCAACCAAATTAGATAACCTAAAACAAGTTAGTGTTGTATCCATTTGGTATCCAACAGATATCGCACTTGAAAATGGAAAAATACAAAATGTAATTGATATTTCAACCAAATTAGACAACCTAAAAAACGTTAATGTTGTATCCAATTAATCTCCAATGTGTATACACTTGGTATCCGAGTCACCTTCATTGTTGCTCTTCTTTTGGAGGGTTTTGATGACTGACCCATCGACATTTGCAGATTCTTTTATTTTATTTTTTTCTCGCTTACAAAATCCGAATCTGGATTCGAAGGAGGTTCCACCATTTTCCTTTTTCTCTTTTGTCCCTTTTGATTTGGAGGTCGTGCAATTTTCTTTCCTTCTCTTCTCTTCTCCTTTTCAGGAATTTGTTTCTTCCTTTGAGGGGTAACACTCGTTCTCGCCGGATTTGGAGGCTCAATTTCAACAGTAGAACTCGCTTCTACTAATCTGGGTTCTTTCTAGGAGTATGCTCGGATTTCTTCGACATGTTTTTTCGAAAATTCAAAAAACTTGATTCTTAGTATTGTAGAGACGATTTGTGATTATGGTTATAGAGAAATGAAGAATTCTGATTATGGGAGGGGCCATTTACAGTTTCTATGGAAGTTGAATGGAGAGGTGAGAGAGAAATTTTTAATTTTTGAACGTGGGGATGGGGAGGTGTTGTTATGGCGTGTAAAAAGGATAGAAGAAACGTGGTGCAGGTGGGGTTTAGTGTGTAACAGTAAAAAAAAAATACAAGAATCAAGGTAAATCCTTAAAATTGGGTAACAGATAAGTATAATTGATTTTTTATTTTATATCACTTAATAATTAAAAAATAATTATAAAAGACTAATTATTTAATAAAGTGAAATTAAGTTGATTTAAAATAAAAAGTGGTTTGTTATAACTTGAAATTAAAATAATTTTATTAGTAATATTTTAAAAGTAGATTTAAAACCCGTAATATTTCCCCTTAAATATATGTGTAGGGTGATTTTTCCAATAATAAATCATAAGCTTTAGGTTTCTATCTAAAATTTAAATAAAATTTGAGATATTTGACCAAATACATAGTTTATGTACGCATGGACTAAGTTTTTGGGCCATCTGCATTTTTGGTTTGTCTCAACTCCTGTATACAGTGTATACATTCACTGTATACTGATGTATATTGTCTTGATACATTTGTATATTGGGAAATATATCAAGTGTAAACTAATTTTGGCCTCCAAAACCTGCATATCAGTTTCCCTTTCCCTGTATATCAACTTCCATTTTTGAATTTCACATACTTTGTTCCGATTTTGAAAAGGCAAACTCAAATAAGAGAGATTTGGGCCTCCAAGGCCCAACGTAAAAATGCAAATAAAGGAGATAAAAAGTCTGGTGGACTCGGGATGGATATTTCAACCAAACAAAATTAAATTAAATTAGCAAGTGAATTAAGAGAAAGCTGATTTACAACAATTCTTAATTAAAGAAAGGGAACTTAAGCATTTTTCTTTATAAATTAAATTGCACTCAAACATGAATTCACCCAAGAAAATCATAGTCTAAAAGCACACATCTAAGATAAAAGATAAGCACTTATCTTAAATTAGTTAGACTCAAATTAGGCCAAACATTCAAAAGAATTCTTCACTTAAGTCTTGTATAGCTTATACATTCCTATACATAGTGTGACACATAATATATAACAATGTACATTCATGTCATTCATATTACTTTTATATGCACATTATGCAATATATATACATATAATTATGTATATATTTTTTATACATTACATAATAGTGTATGTGTACTTGATATACATTGAATGTGCATATTATATATTCCTTTTGGAGTGTTGTACTATTTTTTTCCCTTCTTTTCTTCATTTCTTTTTGGAAAAACTACCTAACTAGATATACTTTAGTACCATATATACTTAATTTATCTCTAGTTTTAAAAAATTACACACAATATCACTTTTAATATTTATATCATATATTTTAAATTTTTTAATAAAATACACAAATTCCTTAAATATGATATTAAATAATTATCTTAAAATCTAAACTCCTTAATTAATGGTAACTTATTAATTAAAAAAAAAAAATCTCTCACTTCGATCTGCCGCTCCCCTCCCCCAATCCCATTACCTTATGTATATCTCACCCCCACCCCCCACGATCTTCAAACCCTCCACTATCTCCCTTTCTTCCTTAATCCTCTCAATACATGTTTGCATGTCCCAAATTCAAAACTAAATCTTGATAATCACAAGTATACAAAGAGGTAAATTACTTTCTTTTTTTCATTATTCTAATGTATCTTGGTTTTATATCTTATTCATGTATCTGAGATAGAGTTCATATTTCTCTAAAGTTCTATTGTATAAACTTTTATAAATTAGGCTGCGAGATACATGCTCGAGATACATGTATCATTAGTGGCGAGATACATGTATCTAACAATTTTTATAGCTGAGATACATATTGATACATGTATCTGAGATAGAGTTCATATTTCTTTAAAGTTCAATTGCATAAACTTTTAAAAATTAGGCTGCGAGATACATGCATCATTATTAATGACGAGATGCATCATCCACCTTTGTAACGAAATGAAACCAGCCTTGCACAAAGGGCAATAGAGAACTTTTCTGGTTGATGCATATGACATTTTCTTCAGTTCCGTTATCATAATTAGACTATTTTCAATTGCTCCTCAACCTGCCGTTGTATTTCTCTTTGTGTTTTGGAAGTTGGCGTAGGATTCAGACGGATACAAACGAAAGAACCGATGAAGAAGATGAAGAGTACAATAACAAAATTACTTGGATTTATGATTTCGTTATTTTAAGAAAACTTGTTAGAGTTGATACTCAATATCATGTAAATCTGTTGGGTTGTTAATTAGTCAACAATTATTCCTTTAATAAAGGAAATAAGTTGCACCCCTTTAATTCAACTTGATAAATTGTTTATCTTGATTTTAAAAAGTTGTTGGATACTTGTATCTCGCCATTAATGATACATATATCTCGAGGCCAAAATATGGTATAAAAAATAATATTGCAAACTATCGGGAATTCTAATAATTAGGATCTAAATTAGTGGAATTTATGTAAGATACCCTTTCTTTTTACGTTTTATAGTTTTCCAATTCCAAATTTGATTTTTTATACCTTTGCTAGTTTCTCAAGCATAAAGTCTTAAGATCATGTTTCATATTCAATTATGAAATAACTATTTTTTGTTTTTTTACATTTTGAGTTTTTTTGTCAAAACATGATCAACTTTATGACCAAATAAATTTTGCCAACATTTTTTCCAACTACTTGTCATATCTCTATGACAAATGGGTCCTAAACTCAAATCTCAATTCCTATTATTATGTATGTATTTATGTTTTTTCAATTTCTTTGTTTGTAGCGGTAGGTTGTGGCGGTTGTGGCAGTTGCAGCACACTACTTACCGGTTTAATTGAACTTAATAACTTTTTTATGGGGAATATAGATATATATGTAAAGAATTAGTTAAGTTTTACTAAATATTATAACTTTTAGTATACGATAATATTAATGCTTAAAAATTCAAATTCTAAATCCGTTCTATAATAATAAGCTATTTGAGATTTCCTACAACAGGCTACACGAACACTATTCAGGGGCGAAACTACAACTCTGATTATGAATTTAGTAAAATACAATAATTTTGACCTAGATTTTGTATTTATATTGAAAAATTTATTTAGTATGTATAAATAATTTTCTCCACCTTATATTTGTGTTTAGAATTTTAGTTAATATGTATAAATACTTTCTCCCAAATCCAATAAGCTATTTTTTTCTAAAATTAAAAACGCAAAATCTTTTAATCACCATCATTATCATCATTATAAAATAGAATAAACAAGTCTTGTGGATACTTTTCAACTCATGGAGGCCAATCCCATTTGAAAGTTGAAATATGCTAACGTAACTAGCTAGCTTGGAGATTAGGGTGTGTTCGGTACGAAGAAAAATATTTTCAAGAAAATAAGAGATTTTATTTATTTATTTATTTGTGTTTTATAGTTAAATAAGAAATATTATTTAAAAAATATTTGTGTATAATTTAAATAAATATTATGAGAGATGGAAATGGAGAGGTAGGGGTGTGGGGTCGTAGGGATGAGAGCTATGGATTTTAGGGGATAAAGATGAGATATGTTGGAGGGCGGAAAAGACATATCAATCGAACATGAAAAAGTTTAAAATATTTTTCGAATAATAGGTTCCGTCTTACCGAACACACCCTAAGACCAATTCTCGTTACACGAGTCAAATAAGTACTACACGTCTACACGTCACCACTTATATTATTTGGCTTAAAAACAAGCAACTTCCAATTTTAAATAAACAACAAGATATGGAGAAGACAATATTTTGGATTTTTTTCACTTGTAAATTTTGTATTTTGTCATTTTAGTTTCATATTCACACTAAAATATCTTTTTTAAAGAAAAATATCAACTAGAACTATTAGATGCAAGTGATCCAAAATTTTGATTATGATACAAAATAAGTGATTTTTTTTTTTTTTTGGAATATTAACATTTTAAACCGGTTGCATAACTAAGATATTTCATTGCTACTATTTAAGTTTTAAATTTTTCTTTTTTATAATTTCCTGAAACTGTTAAGAAGTCTCACTTCGGAAAACGGTTAGGAAGTTGGTCTTTTTTTATGGATTTCGACAATCCTCCCCTTATGAGGTAGCCCTCGAGGTTGAGTTAGACCCAAGATCCATCTTTATATGGTATCTAACTCATGTTTGTCCCAATTCATTGTTCGCCTATATTGTTGGTCCCCCATAATATTATTTTGTCCACGCTTCAGTTAACGGTCTGGGCGTGCGGGGAGTGTTAAGAAGTCCCATATCGGAAAAGGTTTGGGAAGTTGGACTTCTTATATATAGACAATCCTTATGAGTTAATTTTTGGGGTTGAATTAGGCTCAAGATTCATCTTATCTTATAAAGGTAAAAAGGTTGCTTTCGTATTAATAGTGTTATTCTTATCGAAGGTAAAAAGGTTGTTTTCGTATAAGTTGAATCTAGTCTAAAAAGAGGATCAACATTGTCCTTGATATATTTCAAATTGGGTTGATGATAGTCTACTAAGGTTAAAAATAATTAGGCAAATATCACGATGTTAAATGAGAACATCAAAATTTAATCCATTCAAAGCTTTGATGGAAACATTTTCATTTTTTGTCTAATTTGGGCTGCTTAGCAGCCAGCCCTCGTGCAAAATCTAGCATTGACTTCATAATTTTTGAAAATTATTGAACAATAAAAGAAGAAAAAAAGAACTCCATACGTATTTAATTTTGGTTAAGTTAGAAAATTGGACTCTAGAAGAGGTTTTCCAAATGATCACTTAGGGTCTGTTTGGAAAGTCACCAGGTAATTAGAATTGGTGTAATTATTAGGATAGTAATTATACAGTCTAGTAATTACATTGTTTGTTTGCCCCAATGTAATTAAAGTGTAATTACAAGTGTGTTAATTGGTTGCACAAGTACAATCATAAGGTTATATTAAATTTCAAATATGAAAGTTAATTATCTAAAATTAAAAATCTTATTAGACAAATAAGGGTCTTTATAAGTGATATTAAATTAAATATTTAGGATATATATTGTCTTTTGAAAATATGTTAATTAATAAACATATGTTCTTAATAATATTATAAAAATAATTGATTTATTAATCATAAAAGCTAAAAACACAAGATTTCTATGATCATCATGAAATGTATGTTTGACAAAAATATTAGTATTATAAATATAATCTCATAAAATTATTAAAATAAAAGAATTTTAAAAAGTTTCATGTAATTACATGGTGTGATTACACTCAATTCACAACACTCTCTTAGGAATTGAAGAGTGTAATTACAACCCTTCAATTACACTCATTTCCTCTCTTGAAAAGTAATTATTTGGTCTGCCAAACATATCAAAGAGTGTAATTACACTCAATTACACCAAAATCTCAATTACATGGTGGCTTTCCAAAGAGGCCCTTGACTAATATGATAATTGTTTTAAGTGTTATAATTTGAAAATTACTCTAGTATTGTCATTTAACCTACAAAGTTACTCAACTATTATTTTGGGGATATTTTCGATGGATTTTATTGGCATCAAATCTTTTAAAGCCAGTAGAGCTGTCAATATGGGCTAGCCCACCCCATCCGGGCTAACCCACCCCATCCGGGCTAACCCATACAGGCTTTGACATTTTACGGGTCAGGCCGGGCTAGCCCATTTTTGGTGTGGGCCAGAAAATGGTCGGCCCAGCCCACAAGTACGTGGGCTACAGGCTTGCCGGGCCAGCCCACTTTTTTAATTTTTTATTTTTTTTATAATTATTAAAATAAATTATAAATTGTAATTTAAAAATACTATTATAAATATCGACAAAACAATATTATATGGTGTTAATGTTACTACTTGTTAATCAAATCCACAAATAAAATTATCTTTATAATATTTATTAAGTT